>VWZY01012120.1:62743-144468 GCA_013399075.1 Chloroceryle aenea
TATCTGGCATAGCATTTTTAACAGGGAGAAGTTGACTGTTCTTAGAGAAAGTTTACAGACCATTCATCTACCATGTTTTATCTAATGGCACACTGAAACAAAATTCCCAATTCTGCCTTCCTTTTTGCAGAAGGCTTTCTTTAGAAACATGCTACCTCTCTTATTTCTTAACTGTTTTGTGCAAAGGAAATTATTATCAGATGCGTTTCAACTAATAAAGCCAATTATGTAAAGTGTTGATTTCACCCTTTTGAGCAATGGATCAGAGTCAGAAAAATCTTCTAAAATTGAGGTCTTGCAGGGGAAAAAAGGGTTTGTTTATTTTGTTTTTTTTGTTGGTTTTTTTTTTTAAATCAAGCCAAATTAAGCACGTTATATACCTGAAATTGAAATTAAATTATTCTGTCTATGAGTTACATGCTAATGGAGAAATTTCAGCCTCTTTAAGCCTAAGCAATTCATAATTATCAAATATATATTCCACAATGAAATGTAATATGCCATGTTGAATGACTCTTCTTGCTAGAATTTCTTTTGCATTTTTAGAACAATAGTTTCACATTAGTAACAATCATGTAAAATGTTGAGTGTTTTAATATAATACAAACTATATGAATTGTTTCTTTAGTATTCTTTAAAAACTTGCAAGATAGCACTAACATGAGAAATCCACAGGCTTGAAATCCACTTAATTCGATCCAATTATATAGAAGGATAATTTTATTGCAGGAGCTTGCTCTTGACTTACATATAGGTTCGAAGGTGCTCATTAGGACTTATGTTCTGCAGTGGATGTCAGAGAAAAGATCTGTAGAAATTACCTACGTCCAATTTGTGTCTTGGAAGTTCTGTGAGGCAATATTTGTCATAGTGGGTTCTTGTTCAATACAGGGGCTTAAAACTGCAATGGAGAGAAATTGTAAAAATTGGAGGCAATTTTCTCCTTGCTTGTGTCTTGACATCAACTCATGATTTGAAAAAAATTTTATTCTCATTCCTTTGGAGGCAGATTGTTTTCTTTTTGGTGGAAGGTGAATATTTTGAAGACTGAAAACTTTCTGCAGTAAAGTATACATATGCTCAAAGAAGACTTTTTCATTTTACATTTTGCTTCTTGAAATAGTAAGACAATTTCACAGTCTGAAAGAGTAATCTTCTGCAAAGTTTCTTAGAGAAATTGTTTGCTACATTTAGGACTTGCATCTTCCATCAGTAGCTTTCATGCTAGCTTGATTTTAGAAATGTTAATAACTTTCCATGAGATCTTAGTGCAAATTGAAATTCGTGTTCTCTGGTCCATATCTCATGTGCTCAACCTTTCTCCTGATGGGCCACTTAATTACCAGAGTCATTATTTAGAGGTGTAAAGTAACTTAGATAAATTTGTAACTTTGAATTGAGTTCATATTTCTGAACGTTTAATATTATTCCACCTGTGTTGGACAGCAATTAGTCTAAAAATAATTCATAGTAATCATCCTAGCTGAGCTGCCAAAGGCTATGTTTATCCAAAGAGCGTGTATTAAAATTATTTATTTTTCTTTTTATATTTTGGACTGTAGATTGTTCTGTTCCAGTGACCTCCATACTGTTACAGTAATCCAACCATCCAGTACATGGCAAAATCCATGAAAACTGTCAGTTTTGTTTCTTACTGCCAGTTTGTACTGAGAAGTACGTGATGAAAGAGGCTTGGGGAAGATAGTCATGGAGGTGCCATATCCTGAATATGGATAAATACAGGGAAAATTCAGTAGTTTAAAAAGTATGTTTAATTTATTATGCCACCCAGAATCCTGATAACTGTAACTGTCCAGCTAGAGGCCAGCTGTGTGATCCTCATGAAATGTGTCACAGCATCCTTAAATGACATGTGGACTTGACAGTTATGATCAAACTCTCCTGGCAGACCAATGAATATTTATTAAATTAAAATTTTGTTTTAATCTTATCTGAAAGTCAGATATTTACCCTTCCTCACTTCCTTAATTCACCTTGTGCTTCTCCTAGTGGTGATCCATTGAATAAGAGAACTGAAGTTCATAAGCAAAATTATTAAGTGGAAACCTACATGGTTCACCTTGTTAATTACATATTTTTGTTTGAAACTTCAGCTTTTGTTTGTTCAAAACAAATACGGTTCTGCTTTATTCACATATGAAGGACCAAAAATATATTATTGCTGTTCTTTCATTTATATGCTCCTTTAGAAACTTATTTTGAGTAGATTTTCCCTTTCCAGTTTGTTTGGATTTTTCATAAATAGCATATCTAATGTTACTGTGGCATTGATCTCATTCCAATATGTATCCAAAATGAAGTCCTGTTTGTTACCAAGCTGAAAAATTAGCTCAGGGTGCTAGAGTGTCTTTTAAAAAAATAATAATAATCTTGTATATCAAATAAGAACAGAGAACTCATCTGTATATATTTTAATGAAAAAATCCACTGGTTGCTCTTTTTTCTAACATGAAAGACAAATGAACAGATACACTTTGTCATAACTATCATCTCTTCTCCCAATTACTTTTCAGATAAAAGTATATTAAAAGAAACACTAATTTGGAGTCATATTTGAAATTAATGGTCTTATAGCAAATATTTCCTACTTTAATTGTCCAAACCTTTTCAAAGATTAAAGAAAATTAGTCCTGGCATGTTTCATTAATTTGGCACTGCAACAAGAGGAAATGTGGGACTAATTTCATTTATATGGATTAAGAAATGTGTCAGTTTTCCCATTCTGTCTCTCTAGGGCATTTTTTTACTGCAAGGCCTGTCATGATGACATCACGGATCCCAAAAGGATAAAAAAATGTGGCTGCAAACGGCGTAAGTAATATTTCTATCACTCCTTCCTTTTTCATGAACTGTTCAGCCTTGAAGAATATCTGTACATACATTTACATGTTTTAGACAGTGGTACAGAGAAGCTAAGAAATAAATGCAGAGCAACATAGTGAGTGCCAGTTGAATTTCTGAAGTTCATATATTTTTATTATGTTTCACACCACTCACACGTGTTTCTTCATTAAAAAGTCTGTTAGCGTTCAAATCTAAGAAAACCTGAAAAAATAAATCAAGCTTTAGCTATTTGTGGAGGTTTCTGAGTTAAAAATGAGCTAACAGTGAAGATTTGCTCTCACTCATCCCATGCAGAGATCGGGTAATTTAAATTGTTTTTTTTAAAGAACTTTTTTTTCTATCTTACTAAACATGATTCTGTAAAAGAAGAAACAGGGTATCATATTCCAACATATAAGTATTGGAATAAATTAGTAGTTTTACTGGAGGAGGGGACTGTCTGAAAGAAATTAAATATTAGTGTCTTTTACTTGTATCCTTTTAGAATATTCTATAGCTGCAATGCTATATGTGATTTGGTTGAGTTCTTAGTTCTGCTCTTTAAATTGTTTGGAAAATTTTGCCCAAAGAAATAACTGAGTTTTGTAATTGAGATCAGACTTTGCATCTATATTTTTTGTAGAAATATTTATATAGAAATAAGCATTCTATCTATATATACTTTGAAAGAACTTTTTGCAGGACCTATCAGAACTGCATTTTGACCCTTATGTATTTGTAATATTGTTATCAAAAGGTTTTAGGGATTTATTTCTCAAAGAATATCTGAATATTAATACCATTCCATGGTATTCTGCCATGAAAAATATAATTCAGTTCAAAAGTACTTATTAGGTAAATTGAAAGATCTCAGAAAAGTTTAATTTATGTCTATTTTAGCATTACTTCTAAAAGGGAAAAACCTCTCTTACTTATAAATTCAGTCAAAGTGTTATCACTGCACTGTCTTAGATGATGAATGAGAGCCTAAACTGGACATTCTGTGCCTATAAGGGGTGCCTTAAATTTATGCATTCTTGAAGATGATTTTAAAGAGCAAAAATATGTCACTGGAGTTNAAGCAGCTGAAACACTGACAGAAAATAATATTTATCCTCCCAGTAGCCACAAGGAGAGCAAAGTACATGGAAAGCATGCCTGATGTGGAAGGAGTATGTGCATTGCCTAACATACTGGAAAAAAATTGTTCAGGAACAGTTTATCCATGTGAGAGTGTGACCTTTGAACTACTGCCAAAGCCAATGACACTGCTGAGTAAGTTATGGTGAAGACAGTCACAGATGCCTCAGGGTGCCTGTAACTCTCAAACCCAAACTTTTTTCCAAATTACCCAACAGTTAAAGAGAAATATGTTACCTGTTTGATTTTATGTGATTCTGTCAAAAAAAAATATTTTATCTACATTTTCTTCTTTACTCCTCCTTCACATAGTATATGCTTTTTCACATGTGCTGTCTGAGATAAATAATAATTCCCAAAGATCTGTAATTTTAATGTGAGTTCTACACTTTTAATGGAACTCTGTTAGAAGGTAGGAATCAGGAATTCATCCCTTTATTATACATTAATGAGAATCAGTGTACACTCCTCAGGATTAGGAAACGAGAGCAAAGAGTATCCTGTGACCCAGCCAACACAATGGGTATATTGCCATCAGCAGGGCAATGGGGAGGTGAGAGAGATGACTTCTGTGTGTAGCACTAGGAAATGATCCAAACAGCATGGTCACGTGTATCTCCTCTCCCTCTCCTCCCATTTACTGTCTCTTACAGTCACAGACACCACGATAGCTAGCAGCTCTCAGTACAGCTGAGAACAGCTTCCACTTAGTATCATGCTGACAACTATTGGGAATAATACAATTGCTTTGCTTTTGAAGTTCTGTCAATCAGCAAAAAAAAAATTAATTGAAAGATTTCAACAGTAATTAGTGATTTTTGGTCTCTCAAATTTTGATGCCAGTCTTGAGATCCCTTTTATGGGACTTGATATTTTAATTTCTTTTTTTTTAAAGGTAAGTTTTTAATGCAGTCTATCATTCACATAAAATGTCTTAGCTTTAGCTTTCAAATCACTAATCACTTTTGAAAAATATGTTACCCATCTGCAAGCTACACAAATCATTGGTCTTAAAAATACCGTCAAACCAAAACAAAACATAAATTAATAAAACACTTTCCCTATTGAATTATGAAACTGTCAACAGCTAATATTTTGAGTTGATTTTCAAAGACACTGCAAATAGACACATGTGCAATATGTAGTCCTGTATGATAAATATATATTTTAATTAGTAACATAGCAATTAGAAGCTGCTGAATGTAGAAAATGTGTAAGCCTAAATGAAAGGTTGTATGAAAAAATATTGACACATTCAGGTGAATTAAATGTGAAAGAATATCTTTACATGGAAAACTTAATTATGGTGGCATTAATTAATACAGCTTCCTATGACACTTGAAAACCACATTCTTTAATAATGCATCTGAAGTTGCTCATCAATTTAGATAGTGTCTGAACATCAGCTTGTGGTATTGTTGGGGTCTAAACGTGAGTCTGACCTACATAGCCATTTGTCCAAACCTGTTAGGCCTAATATTAATAATTCAGGGCAGATCAGCATGTTTCCACAAGGCTAGGGATGATTAAAGTAACCTCGCTTTCCTTTTGCAGTTTCTTTGCCATCCCTTTCACCTTATGCATTCCACTCCCTGAATTCCATATGAATGCTTATGTCACATTGTCCAGAGAAATGCTTGTGTGGAAATTTTGTTCACAGATACTTAATTTACTTTTTTTTTAATGTTTTCAATCTCTTTCCTATTACATTTAACTGTAGTTTTTGCAGCAAGGGGCCAAACACATGTATATATTTATATAAAATGCAGCCACGTTGGGATATCTCTAAACTGGATGATCTACTCTTCCTGTTTCTTTCATTTTGTGCAACAGCTATGGTCTAATTCTCTATATATTTTTTCCAGTGACAGTGCTTGCTGTGTGCGGTGGGGTTTGAACCCCAGAGAGGACATATCATGTGTACATTGATGTGTTTGAAGGAATTTCTTGTAATCTATGACAATTGACAAACTTTTGATTTATTTTTCCTCTTGCTGCCTTGGAACACGGCCCCTACTATATTTTAACTACACACTGATAGTGATCTATTGTGAGTAAAAATGGGTTCCCTGTAGCCCAGAGTGCGGTCCAACCTGTCTTTCTCTAGCAGAGAGTATTTTTGTTCAGTATTTTGGTTCTTTTCTTTATTTATGTTGCATGTAGCAGTGACGTCATACCCACAAGTTTCTCATCGTTTACACCCATGGAGATTAGGGTGACGTTGAAGAAAATACAGCAGTTTTCCCCTCTTCCACCTTTTTGCCCCTTTATTTCCACAACCTTGGTTTTTTATCCCTATTTGAAAATGAGATCTGGGAAATAATATTCCCTTGAAATTATTCTAGAGATAGCTCATGAATTTTTAGGGCTATTACTTAGCCTGGGATAATTACCAATATTGCACTGTCTGCCTGGTAAAGTGCAATTCATTCAGACCTGTGTTTGATTATTACTTTTTTTTTGGTAGTTTCTCTTTTCCATTGCATAACTGACACAAAGAGCAACACACCAGTCTTTACTGTCCTTATCCAACTCCTTTCTCCCCCTCAGTAGAAAATAATAAAAAAAAACAACAAGTAGATGGGGGAAAGCCAGTAAATAAATTAAATGCATGGCTAACTTTTAATGTGTAAACCTACAGATATCTTCAACTGGAAACAAGCTACAGTGATTATTTTCCCCAGCTTGCTAGTTTTGAAATTAAATTACATGAGTAGAGCCACACTGACTTTTCAGGACCTAAGCTGTAAGTTTTACATTATTATTCTGTACAGAATATGAACTTTATAGACCACTTCACGTCAATCGAAGTCACACCTCTTTAAAGTGTACAGAATCTATGAAGGCTCTCATTAGCCACTTTTAGTGTGTACAATCAGGATAATTAAAATAAACACAGCATTTGGGACATGGAAAGAATTTGCTGCTTTAAAATACAAGCATTGCAAAGCAACGTCCTGGTTATAGGGCAGTGCTGGGATTTAATAGGCTTGTTCTTTCAAACAACAAGGGGTATGAAACATTTCATAGCTGTGGTAAGGCATTACGATACCAGATTGAGGCTGCTGACCATACCATATATATTCTGATATACCATAGGTATTCTGAATTTATTATGTGATACTTCAAGTCTTAATCAGAATTGGTACTTTTTCCCCCCATTAGCTGTACACACCATAGGATCTTGCAAAGAATACAGGAAAAAATTGACACTCCTGGAGTTGCATGATAAAATGCTAGCCATATTGGAATCATGATGGCCTTCATTATGATTATCATTATTTACTATTTATCTTACTGTAGTGCCTGCAAACTGCACTAAAGGATTCAGATCCTGTTGTGGTAGAAAGCATTTAAACAGAGAATAGAAATGTCTCCAAAGATCTATTTTCAGCCAATAGAATGACAGAGTAGAAAGATGGGGCAGCACAGAAAAGCAGATTGTGAAACAGGTCAGCATGATAAGAATCAATATTTAATAATACACCAGAAAGAAACTAATTTATATGGATAAAATAATGAATCCTATTGACTTTGAGGCAAAATATTGGAAGTAATTTGAAGCAATGTATTTATTTAAAATATACATTGACACCTTTCTGGACTAGAGAAATTAGTTTAGATAGTAATAAATAAACAAATAAAAAAGCTCTTCATGCCAAGAGAGTATTAAAAAAGAAAAAGGTCATGTAGCTTTGACTTGTTTTTTTTCCAATTCCCAAATAGCTTCAGTTTGTTCAGAAGGACAGTTAGCTTTGAGAGTACACGGGCTGAGAGTCTTCTTTAAGGTGTAATGAAGAAAAGGCCATGATCAGATTTTGAAATTTAAATGAATTGGTCTATAAATGTGCCATTAGTAGTTCAAAATCCAAGAGTCATTCTTATTGCTACTAAAATAGGGCAAAATGTCCACTCAGGTCACCTGCTGTTTCTACTGTATTGACAAAGAACAGCACCATATGTTTTATAGGAAGCAATTAACAAATTGCCTTTGATTGAAAAAATTACAAGAATGTGAACAAACTGACTTGGTGGTCTAGAATTTATTCTGTAAAAGTTAAATATCAGAGAGATAGTTTTGCCTGTTGTTTTCTGAGAAAATAAATTCCCACAAACAGTTTAAGATACGCTGCTGTATTTTTCAGGAAACTGAAATTGTGCTGGGGGAAGACCTTTCAATATTTCAGTCTCATGATGCTAACCAGCATTGCTAAAAGGAAATCAGATCAGTCTGGTCGTCCTTTAATGCTGCTGTTATTTTTATCACAGTGTGGATCATGAGAACTTGATGAATTGGAATGACACTGTATGCATTTCAATTCGTAAGTGTAGTGCGACCTTTTCTTGCCTTTTGCTGGTCAAGAAACCTCCAGTTCATCCTTCTTAACCAGCTGTTATCTCGTAGAGAGCCACTAGATGTCCTCGTAGATCTACTTTTTGTTGCCGTTGAGGTCGCAAGGAGAACTTCCACAGTGATGGGTGGAATATGAAAATTGTGTAGGCTTAAAATAAAGAAAAAATTTTTTAAAAATCAAAGATGAAGGGATACCTTGTTCTGTTTGCTAAAAAAAAAAAAGGAGCTGTTCTTTGACACCTTAGGTAGAGAAAAATCTGCAGTTTTCTTTGCTTATTTTTGCAGCTGGAAATCTTTCCCATTACTGTTTGTCAGCTCTAAGCACCACCTCAGAGCCTGACAGTCTAGAAATTTTGACTGGACTTTTTGTGTTTTTGAGATCAGAAATCAAGTTAGTGTTAGAAGCTTAGACATTCCTTCATTATTAGAGTGGAAGGCTATTGCCTTCTGAGAAAAATTGCACCAAAATAAAAGTTTTTTAAAGTATTTTTTTAATTTTGCAATAATTGACAGAATTTTACTTTCCTTTTACTCTTTACAAATGAGAAAGCGACTAGTTCATATGTGTCTTGCTTTGTCAGTAAATTATTTAAGTATTCTGATTTCCGGGTCCATGATAAATTCCCCTGATATTTTTACTGATTTACAAGTGCTGTGATACTGTAGTAGCAGGATTTATTCTTCTTTTTTGTCCATTTGTTATTCAATTTTAACTAGGGAAATAACTTCCTTCATGTCCCAGCTTACAATTTCACTAGTTGCAAATAACAACTCTATTCAACATCCATAACATTTCTATAAATAGAAATTAGTCGATTCTTAGGCAGGTGCTACAGGTGTGAAATAAATTTAGCACCCACCCAGAGGCTGTTCTTAAGGTCCCCCTGTCTCTCTGATGAGTCTCATTTTTTGTTTATGTTTCTGGAAGTTTTATAGGCAATGATGTGTGTGTGTGTGTGTGGCCAAACCATTTTAAAATCATTTCTGTCTTGTCTTTGATCTTGTCACTAGTCATCCCTACTAATAATCCATGTTTTGTTTTACCTAAAAGAAAATAAGTATTGTATTTGGTATGAATGTAACAATGACTGTATAAAAGGAATGAAGAGTAACAGCATGTTTTCTTTCCAAAATGTATTGCTCTGATACGCAGTTGCTTATATACTGTTTGAAAACCTTACAGCAAGTCATTTCTGCTACTTATATTTCAGGTCCAAGCCTGTTTTCTGCATGTTAATGATGTGAAATATTAAAGTTATGCATGATCTCTAGAACAACTGATAATAATAGTTAAAAACAGTCCCTGAAAGGGCATTGCTTTTGAGAAGCACCATGGAGTCCTTCCCCTGTTGAACAGAAGGGCTTAAATTTCCCACTTAATTGGTTTAAGTCTGATGAAAATGGTACAAAAAGTTTTCCTTCCCAACCCTTAAGGATGATTTCTTTGAATTTTCATAAATGTGTCCTATCCTGTTATTGACTGTTGATAAGATATGGCTACAAGTAAATGAAAACCAGGGACTGTTACTAACCAATGACATGGCAGTTGAGAATTTCTGAGCAGCGTGTTTTGCTACAGCATTTCATTAGAGAAAGTCCTTCAAAACAGCTATGATTAAAACAAAATGAGCCTGCCTTTTACCTCACCTACTGTTGGTATGTCTCACAAATGCCATTAATTTTTCTTTCATTTCTTTAAAGTGAAAATAATAAAATAGGCATAATGGAAATACTTCCATGTTTTTGGCAACGTATTTCACTTCTCTTTTTCTGCCCAACTTTTCGATTTTAAAGAATGTGTTGGGAAGAGGTAGACAGAGGGAAACCATGGGAAAATAAATGCTGTTTTGAATTTTCTGTGTAGTTTGAATGTGTATGCATCAAAAGCTGCAGTGGAAGCCTTCTTACTAAAAGCCAAGCTCTGAGGAATGATGTACCATGCAATGAACAAGCCTGATGCTGCATGATGACTTTCTGAACAGCTGTAAGATAACTCTACTAGGATGCTAAAAGAACATGGCATTAGTCATGTGAGCAAAGATTTAGAGGAATGGAGTCACTGCTGAAGAGATCACTCATTCATCTCCCTCAATGCCTGTTTTCCACAATCATAATGTTACCCTTGCTTGACAAGTATACTGTATGGCAAGTCATCAAGGCCTTAGAACAGGACTTGACCCATTTGAGCGATTTCAATCTCTCTTCCCTGGTGACTGTGGCATTAACAAACTTGGAAAAAAAAAAAAAGGAAAAGAAAAAGAAAAAAGAGAAATTATTATTACACATTTAATGTTATTACTATAATGCAAAAAGATAACCTAAACTGAAGGTACAGGCCAGAGAAACATTACCTTTTTCCTGCATTTGGTTTTAAGGTTTTGTTTTTGCCTGTCAGTGTTCTGTTTTGTTTTTAGTATAATGGAGTCAGTTCAATCTAAACCATTACCAAAAGTGTTGGTTCAGTGCAACATGTGAAGCAATCTAAGTAGCCTTTGCATTTTTTCTTATTTAAACCTTTGATATAGGTAACATACAAAAATGCATGATGGTAACTACATATACATGTGTTAAATAGGATGCTGTTTATTTCTAGAAATACATAACAAGAACATCAGATGACTGAAGGATATAAATATATTCTAAGCCAGAACTCCTTTTGGAATTAGCCCCTAATTCTACATTCGATGTACCCTTAAATCCAGAGCAGAAAATGTGCCAATGATTGGTTCAGCATGTTTCAATGGATCAATGCTCTGTGTGCTTTTGGTGATGCCTTATTTGTGAACTGATTTTAATGTCAAGCATATTTACCATTAATAGTTGTGTTTCTTATATGGGCAAATTTTGGTATTCTGTCAAGAGTTAATTTGAATTCCTGAAGATACAATGTAAACAAAGTATATTTTTCAGAAAATTTTATGAACATCTTGTAACTCTTTAGTAATGTGTACTTTATTGCACTAAAGGAGTTCCCTGGCACAACTTAATACAGAGAAATTATTAGCATATGTTTAAGAATACATATATTTTTATATATATGTATGCATGTGTATAATGTATATGTGTGTGAGTGTGTGTATGTAAGAATCTCTGTGTATGTGTGGTTTTGTGTGTGTATACATATATATAGAGATATATAAAAGTCTGTGATTTTTACAGGAAGCAGGATAGGCCAAAAATATCTGATGGATTAGCAACTTCAGAATTTTCTTTTCGCATTAGCACAGTAGTATTAAATGTGCCAAGGGAAAAATATATTCTTAGGAGTCTCTGTTTTTACCATGTTATTTTTTGATCCAAACACTTGACTGTAAACAGTAATTCTTCCCCATGTCTGCGGTCACCCTATAAGACTGAAGAGAAATAAAGAGCAATTTATCTTTTGCCCTACTTTTAATGTACAGCCAAAGTGTTATCAATAATTTAATTGCATTTTTTTTCCTGGGTCAAGACTGTTAACATAAACTAAGGCCTGTATTAAATCCCTTAAATTACCTTCCAGCTGCCTTGTTATATATATAACCTTGCCATTAACCTGCTGCTCTTCCTCTCCTCCCATCCAACACATGGTTATAGCCAAGATGTCCATCTACAAGAGAATGAAACTGGCATGTTGTTTTGATTGCGGACGCTCTGAGCGTGACTGCTCTTGCATGTCAGGCAGTGTACATAGTAACATGGACACCCTTGAGAGAGCCTTCCCACTTTCTTCTGTCTCTGTTAATGATTGCTCCACCAGTTTACGTGCCTGTAAGTTTTAACACCAACACATGCTGTTCCATGTCTGTGGTGTCTGTGGTATCATCCCCGTCTTGTGTCGTACATTGTAGTTCTGTGAGTTTTACTGGGCTGATGCTTTTTAAAAAACTCCAACCCAAAATTTAATACAGCTTTGTATTTATATTTCTGGTTTAGTTTATTTTTAATACGAAAAATGTAATTCATTATTTTGCTTTGTGTGCTCTTTATGAAGCATGCTCTTGCAATAGCATGCAGGATCATAGTAGTGCAGTTTGGTGACATCTTTTTTATTTAATACATACAATATAAATCGTTGTTAATTAAACAGGAATTGCTTCAGTGGAGGAACAGACCTATGTCTAAATCTATGACAGGTTCTAAGCAGACAGCTGGCACTAGGGAAGCATAGAATAGGCAGTGAATAAATAGACAGGATACAAGTTTTAGTAGCTGTACTGTAGTAGCTGGAGTTCAGGTCTACGCTGCTACCACATCTTTAGTTTTGTTTGTATCATTTTCAATAAGGTAGGACCTTCCATCTAATACTGAAACCACAGAAATCTTAGTTGTATTTTTTTGCAGTGCCTCTTTAGAAGGTCTAGCCTAATGCAAACTTCCTGATGCAAACTTTTTGACATTAAGAGTATAATCTGTTCCATAGAGCAATACCATTCTGGAATATTCCCCAAACAGAATTCAGAGGGACGAGACAGAGGACGTAGAACAATTCTGCGTAGCCATTAATTCTCTGGGCAAACCATTGTGATTCCAAAGCTTGCTTTATCAGTGTTATGTCAACAGTTGAGGAGGACTGTTAAATAAAATAGGAATTTTAAAAAAATTTTCTTTTCCATTTTTGTGTCCTCTTTAGACATTTGTAACAGGCGAAATTTTGTCTTGGGACAGGAACTGTTTTCATTTTCTTACTCAAATGGCAAAGAAAAACTATATTATTCAGATACATCTATAAATTTTGATCAGGAAGTATGTCTGCTTTGCATTACAAGTCATCTCAGATAAAAATGCCTTCCACTGCTAGGAGTATAATGTAGTTAGTAGTTTTTTGCATCTGGCTGCCTTTTGATACCATACATGTATTGCAGTGCATAGTGCAAGTGGTGAATTACTTTGCTTTAACTATTTTGATATTTGAACTATTTTTCCAGACACAAATGTAGAATATCTAACAATACTATGATTTTTGTTAGTGGGTTTTTTTTTCTAACAACTGTGTCAATTAAACTGATTCAACTGGGATTACTGAGATTTTACCAGAAATCTTCTTTCTGTATATAAGTACTCTGATGCCCCTTTTATCTACTTGATTGCAGTTCATGCATTTCCTCAGGGGAGAGGGTTCCCATTTTTTTAAAGTTCTATTCTAAGTTACAGGAGTTTTTATCTTTTAAAGAGACCTTTATCAGAGTAAAACATAGCTAAACATATTTTGTGAAGAAAAGTGAATAAGAAGCCCTCCTGGATGGAGAATTACTGCAGACAGTGTTACTTACACAGCCTAACAGCCTCAGTAACTCAGTGCCTGATATAGTTTGCCTTAATACAGGCTAGTGCAGAGAGTATGTGGTTGTGTCCTGGCACTGGTATTAACAGCAACCAGAGCAGGCTAAATGAATATGTCCCCTACAAATGGGTAAAATTTCTGCTATTAGCACTGTTTGGCAAGGAAATAAAACCTGTAATCTGTAGGTTTACCATAGCTTTCAAGTTCACTTAAGACTCTGCAGAGGCAGATAAAGTAAACATTTTTGATTGTGTTGCCTGCTGAGCCAAAACCCTCCACAATAATGGTATTATTTCCACCAAAACCCAATACTTTTGGGAAACACGTTAGATCTATTCTATATTTTGAAGTATAAGTGATATTGACAGCTTTGAGGAATTTTCCTATCTTTCAAGGGCCTTTTCCCTCCTTCATCACTCTATCAAATCAAAAGAGATCTCACTCTTCCCATTGTGAGACTAATCACCTTTGACTGTTAATAATAAGTACGGAAATCAATACCAATTCACACTCTTTGTAAAGCAACATAAGCCTTTCTTTGCCAATTAAAAAAAATATAAAGTCTATACACACACATGCAACGTTTCACTGGCAGGGTTTCAATAGAAATCTGTGTGTTTTCTTTGCAGTGCACAGGGGTTGTATGATGCCCCTCTTGACAGAGCTAGTTAACTCCAAGAATGGCAGTGAGAGTCAGCTTTTCATTAAATATGAGCAGATGTGAAATGTAGAGTGTTTGACAATTAGAAATGGCAGCAGCAGGGCCCCAGAATCAAAGTGAGGTCAGATTGGTGGATCAGATTACCTCTCTTACATTCTTTAGTTGTTCTGAAAATCATTTTGAATTAGTGTCAGTGGAGCCATGATGGGTTTTGCCCTTTGTCTTTTATGCTAGGACTGTATTGTTTCCCCAGACACTCATTAAAGGTCATTATACTATTACAGGGCTTGCTTTGGTCGTGGTGCCCCAGTTGGGTTGGTTTGCTTCTACAATTGCTTAATGCATTTCTTTCTTTCCTTTCCTTTTCTTTTTCTCTTTTTTTCTTTTTTTTTTTTTTTTTACTTTTAGTTATAAAAGCAGGTTTTTTTCAAGATAAATAAAATCACAGACCGTTATATGAAACTTCTTGAAACAATTAGTAGCTTTTGTAAGATGTAATGCTATTAATAAGAATCTGATGTCAAGTAGAAGATAGCAATTTACATACAGGATTTAGTATATTAATCATATAATACATAAAGTAATACTTGCAGTGTATTTTCCATTGTGAATGAGTGTCTCTATTGTTGTGTTGTTGCCTGTACTTCCAGCAAAGGAAAATCATTTATATAATACGATATATTAAAATAGTTCTTGAGTTTATAGGCAGTTGTCTGGAAAAAATCAATATGATCTTTCTAAATATAAGGAAATAGAATTTTAAATATTTCTCTGTCAGCATTTGTTCTGGTTTAGCTACTTTTGGTAGATTGCTACGTGAACAGTCAAATAGTCCAGGCATTTTTTGCACTAGGGACTCAAGTGGGTTAGAGTCAAGAGAAGCACTTAGCCACTGAAAAATATGGGGTGGTTCATGCAATGAAATTATGCTACTAATAAGTGTGATGTTTCTGCTCAGGCCTGTGCCAAATCTTGGGAAGTGCTATCCAAATGATTAATTGATACAGACAGAAGCTTAACCTGGACTATTTAATTTCTGTGTTTCTGAATCACCATATGGCTGTACTTCTCAAGAACATCAAACGTTCATGTTCCAAAAGGAAACCTTTTCTAAACTTGTCGCTGTGCCCATTGCCATGGGAATGTAAATTTCCTAGGACATTCTTGATACTAGGCCCAGACATATCTAATTCAGCTTGTGAGAAAAGATGCTTTAGCATGCTCTGATAGTTCTGAGAAGCTTTATGTGAAGACTTTGCCTTTGGTTAATATCAGGCATTTCTGGAAGGAAAAGACATCAGTGGGGTGCATTAAGAAGAGTGTGTCCAGAAGGTCTAGGGAAGTTTTTCCCCATCTCTGCTCTGCACTAGTGAGACCACATTTTGAGTACTGTGTCCCGTTCTGATCTCTCCAGTTTAAGAGGCACAGGGAAATACTGGAGAGGGTGCAGTGGAGGGCTATGAGGATGATTAAGGGACTGGAACATCTCTCTGATGAGGAAAGGCTGAGAGCCTTGGGACTGTTCAGCCTGGAGAAGAGAAGACTGAGAAGGGAACTTATTAATGTTTACAAATAGCTGAAGGGTGGGTGTCGAGTAGAAGGGGCTGGTCTCTTTTCAGTGGTGCCCTGTGATAGGATGAATGGCAATGGTCCCAAACTGGAACATGAGAAGTTCCACCTCAACATGAGGGAAAACTTCTTTCCTGTGAGGGTGACAGAGCCTGAAACAGGCTGCCCAGTGAGGTTGTGGAGTTTCCTCTAGTGACTTTCAAAACCCTTCTGGATATGTTCCTTTGTGGCCTGCCCTAGGTGATCCTGCTTTGGAAGGGGGGTTGGACTTGATCATGTCCAGAGGTCCCTTCCAACCTCTTCCATTCTGTGATTCTACATTTTGAATTCAGGATTCATCCCAAACTCCTAGCCATCTTATGCGGAAAGAAAGACCATGCTAAGACGTGCTGAACTTTTGAAAGTAGCCAAAGCGTGTACCTGTGTGCCAAGCCCATTTTAGAACCATATATTCCATCTGGTCTTCTAGTGCAATCACATGAGTTATACCAAACAGACAAGTTAGCTGCTGAGCCTTTCCCAGAGAACATCAAAATAACATTCTGCAAGTTCAGTGGAGCATTTTGGGTAGCACAAATAAGGATGATAAGGATGGCTGTTGAACCAAGGTTGGTACACTGTTCTGAAACTGTGTCTAGCAGTGTGCTTTAACAAGTTACATCAAGAAAGACTCTAGCTTTTTCATTGACCTGTGCTATTTAGGGCAATGTAGACTCTCCCTGTACATCTTAAAACCCCCAAATTCTATAATGAGAGTTGAAATGACATGTCACTTACTGATTTAGCCAGGGTGTGTTATGAATGCATAAAACACATGCGTCAGTCAGTGTAACTAGCAGTATATTGTGTAACTATGCTTGGGCTTTCCTAAATGAATTGACTATGAAGTACGGACTTCCTACATTGCTGAAAAGCAGTCTTTATTTCTCCTAGAATGCAAGAGCCATATCTTCTGCTTTCTAAAGAACAACACTAGATACTACTTCTCTAGTCCTGTTGAAGTAACCAGGACAACAAGAAATATTTGCTTTTATGGATGAGCCAAGGTGCAGGAAAGGCCTGTATATTCTGTGCCAAAGGATAACTATCAGAGCTAGAAGGTTTTTTTCACCCCTTAGTGACAATGGTTTCCCTTTTTCAGGATGCACATACCAACTTGTGGTGGCTAGAGACTTGGAGATTCTTAAACTGGCTATCAAGATTGTCCCATTTATTTTATATTAGATTTCTAATACCCTGAGTAGGAAAGAGTGGCTACTACCACTACTTCCTCCCACTGCACGCCTTTTCTGAGCTGCAAGAATTCTGTTCTCACAGAATGGGGTGGAGGCTCATTTTCTCTGAAATTCTTACTTTTACATATGTTGCATAAACACCTTTCTCTTTAATAGAACCCTTTGATCCCTCTGTGGTCACACTGTCTCATCTTTGCCCTGCACAAAATCCAACAGCACACCTTCAATGTTTTGAGGAAGAAGTTGAAGGAGTAAATAAGTGAGTGGGTCTGCTTGGAAAGGAAAGGAAAGGAAAGGAGAGCTGTTACCCTCAGGGATGGCATCACAAGTTCCTAACCAAGTGATTGTTTTTTTACACCTCATTTCTGTGTACTGTTTACCTCTGTATACTGGAGGATGATACAGCATTATGTAGTCTAGCCTGTGTTGGTTTTTTTTTTTTAATGAGAATGATAAAAACGGGACCTTAGAATGAGATATAGTGCCAAATAAATTCTTATTAATTCAAAACCACAAAGATTATAAATAATAAGCCTGTGAAACATGCTGTGGGTGATATATTGATTTATAAAAAAATTAGTTCCAAGTATCATTAATTATTTTCGTGTGACAGTTATTTACTTCAGTTATATCAGTTCCCATGTATGCAGGGTTGTGTTCCTGAGCATTGACATGGCCATGATGTTTGCTCTAAATACCTGTACAAGACCTCATATATCCCCTTCCAAAATACTGAAAATAATGTAAAAGTGGACATGTATGTATGTTTTAGTGTTCAGTTTTGCAAATAAAATACTATTTTAGTTAACTTAGTTAAGATACAAGTCCAATACAGCTGGAAAAATACAGCTGTGTTACTACTATCTAATGAAGAAAACGAACTTCTGTAGCCACCTTCTCAGAATGAACTACTGTTAAGAAAGCTGCTATTATCAAAACTAGCCAATGGGGTTTTGAAGCATGTAAAACCAGACAATGGAACAAATGAAAAATAAAATACCAGCGTGGGAGATTCCTGTGCTGTTCTATACAGGCTCTTATGGTCTAGCCCCTGACATGAAGTCAATGCTTGTATATGTGAGAGATTTGCCATATTTGCAGCTGGCTCCATAGCTTGTGGTACTGGTAAATCAGAAGCCACACACTGTCAGATATGCTTTTCTGAGAATTAAAATCTCCTAATTACTCTTCCACTTTCAATTTAGTTTATATTTGTAATGTGCCTAACCTACATAATTTCCATCTTCTTCTCCTTGTGACAATCACACAGAGATGCATGCAGGTGTTTCCACTAAAGAAAATAGGATGAATTGATTCGGTGTATGCAATCACAGTCTTAACTAGCACTCAAGAGCTGCTTGCTGGAACAGTGGTTTCCCTGAACCAATCCTTTAATGTATCTGCCTTTCTCACTCTTGATGTGCAGACCTTCATGTGATCCTCCATGCAGCTTTGTGTTTTTCTGCATTGCTGGCATAGAGATAGAAGCAGTGACCAGAATGGGCTGGTATATGCCTTCCCAAGACTCCAAGTATCTATTCAATGATTTTTTTCATGTGTATGAATGCACTGCAACTTCTGTATTTCCTTTTCAAACACTGAATAAACAACATTAATTATGGGGGACGGAGAGAGTAAGATGAAACAAGAAGTATTTTACAACAGGTGACTTCAAGTATGTAGTTTGACTCTAACATTTGAAAAATGAAACCTTTTTATTCTATATTTTAGTAGAAGCTGAATGCTGCTAAATTATTTAACTTTCTTTTGGATATAATATGAACGTATAGATGAATACTGAGATGTAGAAATGCAAGAGCTGAAAAAAAACAAAACAACCCCTCCCAAACCAAGCTGGTCCTTTTCAGATGGTAGAATGGTAAAAGCAAGACAATCTGACTCATTACTATGACCAGATAATATAAATATTGAAGCGCACACCTTTTCAGATGAGTTTTATGGTGCAGCATATACCACTACCCTTATGAGGCTAGTGGTACACACTAGCCAGTGGTCACATCATCATGGAGGCACTGCTAAGTGTAGCAACAAATCTTTTGAAGAATTAGGAAGGTGGGGGAGAGAGAGATCAAGAAATCTGCAATTAATTCCTTCCGGCCTTTACACTGAGTAGTGATTCTTACTAGGGTCACAGGGAAAGAGAGTAGTGAGTGGCTTGCTTTGACGGGGACAAGCTAGAAAAGATGTTGTCTGCATCCTGTGGAGTGAATTTAGCAGAGGGTCTTATGCAAGGTGACATAGAAATTATGTTTGCATTTTTAGTTCCTGAGTGTGGCTGGTTGTCATGAAACTCACCGTGACAGTTTCTTACCACCAGGCAGCAGATTCTTCCTGTTACCTCCTTGGTGTGGGACAGATGCTAGCCGGTTAGGTCTCCTTCTCTACTGTTTCCGAGCTATTTCAAGCGACAGATGCCAGAGCTGGCTCGGTTTCAGCTTGAGCATTTCTGTCATAGCCCAGCCTTGAGCCCAAATTCTGACCTTTACTGTATGAAATAAAGTATTTATGAACAAGCAGTGGCTTGATCCAGAGCCGGCTTAGAGCAAATGTCAAGTGTCAAGTCAGTCTCCTGCCTCCTTATACCACCTGCGTTAGGAACCTGGATTAGACCCTAGACTACAGCACCGACTGCCTTAGGCTTTATGGGTCTGGAGAGACATAACTTATTAACAAAGAGTTATTAAATTTTTATCAGTTTTATAACAAAATGTAAATGCCTTCTATGAATCTACATTGTATTCATTATCATTTAAAATGTTAATTAAGTCAAAGCTGCATTTAATTCAGTTCTAAATGTGCCTTTGGGAGGAAGCTTTTAAAAACAGCTGCAGGATGGAGAAGCTCATTGATGCTGCGAAGTTGTTAGTACCACTTTTCAGGATAGGTCCCCCAAGTTGATTGCCATCTTGAGTCTTAGCTAATTTGTGTTGATGTTATTGGGCAAAGTCTCAAATTAATATTGAACCTATAACTGGAGAAAGCTATCAACTTGAGCTAATCAGAGATACGCTTTGATGTGTAATGTGTGTTCTTTTCAAATTGCTTCCTAACTAAAATGAACGGTTGATTCTTAAATCTCATCTTTTCATACTCCTGTAATTTTTTTTTTTTCAGTTGATATTCTTATTGGCTGACTCCTTGAAATGTGGTCCTTCAGATTCATAGTAAAAGGAGTCTTCTGACCTAGGTCTTCTACATTTCATGTGATCTGAAGTGATTGTAATGTATAGAAGTAGGTTCTTCTTGAAATATACTATAGACCACAATATATTATCAACATATAAAGTAAAATGCAGTTTATTATAAATAAACTGGAATAAAAGCCCTCCAAACCAAGTTAAAATGTGCTTGCATTATGTATGGGACTGTTATTGCTTTTGATGCATTTCGATAGAAAAACAGGAGAAGGAAGGAAAGAAAAATTCAAGCACAGTATTTCCACCATGTGATTATTTCACTGAGACCCTTAGCGTCTTTAATATACAGGTACCTTTATACACATTAGGTATAGTATGACCACTAATGTACCTTCTATGTGATTTGTACTTGTAGAATTGCTTGCAGTAGGTCCATAGAGTGGTCCAGCCCTCAGCCTGAAAGCCAGAAGCAACTTGCAGGACAAGTGTTTCTCGGTCATCATATTTTCTACTGAGTACCTAGAACCAGGGTGCATAACATTATGAATTATTTATGTGCTACATGAAAAGAGGAGATTTTTGTCATGTAACTCCATATGTGGTTCTTGAAGTGCCACAAAACAAGCACCCATCCTATATCATTGCTTTGATTGAGGTTACATTAGATAGGAGGGAGTTGAACAGATGAGGAAAAGTTTTAATTTATTTTAAAGAAGTCATAGATATTTTTATATGTAAGTTCTTAACCATTTTTCTAATATACTTTAAAGTAGGTTAAAGTTCAGCTGTTGTACTTTGACTGTTGAGACCATTCACCATTCCAGATACAGCTTTCCTTGTGATACTTATTACTGAACGCTGTAATGCTGTGGTTCGCTTCTTATCAATGACTGAGGAAATATGCTGTGTACTACCTCACATACACCGACTTCACTGATACTGATCAGATCTTGTTAGCACAGTAGAATTGTTCTGAAAAGGAAGGGTGGAAAAAGCATTATTACTGTGTAAGATGTGGCCAGTGTCACCTGGTTAAAAATTCATGCGGACATTTTAGTTTGACTGGAAATTCAACCTAGGCAAATGCGAAACAAAAATGGTACAAGACAAAGATCTCAATCTTGGCTGTGCCTCTGACTTTGTACGTGGCTATAGCTCTTTTTCCATCTAGAGACCAAGGCTATCGTATTCTCAATATACGATGTTACATATTTTGCTAAAAAGTGCTTTGACATCCTTACATTTTGAAGTCCTGAATATAAGCCTGGGTGTCCTTTTGACATAGTGATTCCTCTGCAGAGGCCAATTTTCATGTCTTCTGATCTTTGCTGAAGGAGGTCAGATCCATGGCAAGGAGAAGAGGAAAATTAAATGGGGTACATGACAGAAAGGAGGAATGGAGAAATTACTAGAGGTGCTTTGCTGCTTTCTAATTTAGAGAGGTTTTTAAAGGGGATAATATCTAAGAGGGCATTAAGAACTTCTGGTTATCTGCATCCGCAGAGAAGAATCTCTTTAGATTGCTGGAAAAAAAGAAATTCATCTGCAGTTTTTAGCTGTTTCTAAACTTTAATTGGAATGTAAACCTCATTTACTGTGAAGAGCTGCTGTAGAAAATCCAAAAAATCATTTTAACATCTATGATCTTTGTCATGCAATTTTCTTTTTTCATTCTTGCATAAAATATTTTGCTTGCACTAAGCATGTTGCTTTCTCCATTTCCGTGTTTCTGATGTTATCTTTACTCTCTAACTCCATGGTGTTACGTGTTGTCTGACACAGCATGTCTGACAGTACGGACAGAGGTTTTCTGTCACCGTAGCTATGCTATGGAGGAAGACTGGCAACAAGAAATGGATGTCCTGTTCTTAAGCAAACTCTTGCTGGAATGGACTAGCATGGTTACCATCTAGCAGTGTAGATGGTCTATTCTACAACTAGCATCTCTTCTATAGCACTTGCGTGATCCCATATGGGGCTTATTGCTTGGACTTCTAGTAAAAATAGAAGTTGTAATATATGGACAACAACTTAAAGTCAAGATAAATATTTGTGTAGCTGATAAAGTTTCATCATCTAATAAAAGATTTTTCTAGCAAAGAATAAAGAACAAGTGCAAGTTTTGAGCCTAATGTAGAGATGATGCTTATTCCTGTTCCATGAGTAACAACATGAGGTAAAATCCATAGCTGCAAACTGATAGCATGTTTCATTAACAGGTATTTGTACAGTGATTTATTTTATTTATGCTATATCTCTATTAAAATTATTCCTGATCTACCAAAACATGCAAGGACTGTCAGGTTCTCTGTGTTCATAAGATGGGTGGCAAAAAAAAAGTGATATAGTAGTGCAGGGTGTGAAAATGAATGTAATTCATATGATGAGGCAGCAGAACGGTGAAAGGAAGGGAGATTCACCTCTGAATAGAACAGGATGTACTTTTCAGGTTCCCACTACACAGTGGCCTTTACAACATATGGGAAACATTTCCCAGATTTTCAGATGACATGCTGATTTTTTTCACTAATAAAATAGAATCGGTCTCAGAGCCTTTTTGATCTTGTCATGGTTTTGAAAGTAAAAACTGGATTTTTTGCTTGGTTCTGTATGTGATCAATAAGATTTCCAATCTCAGGGCAAGCAACAAAATAGAAAAATACATTTTACTAAATCTTGAATGTTAAGAACAGCTTTTGATATTCCACAAAAAAAATATTTATCCTATTGTGTGAGGTTACACATTTTCAAAGTGCTATTCAAAGTAAATTTTAATTGTGGATAAATGATCATTTGTGTAAATTGAGACATGAAAATGGTTCATTTTACATACAAAAAAAATCTGCTGAAAATTGTCATTTGGTAGAGAGCTAATGTATTCCATAGTTCTTAAAAGCTGCATGTTTTTCACCAAGAGCTTGTGTTCCATAGAAGAATTGTTCAAGGAAAGATGAATATATGCATTTTGAAAGCATTTAATTGTGTATATTTTGGTTGTTTCTAGTCCAGAGTCTTACTGCGCTGGATAACAATATGTACCTTATTGATTTCTTCATTCAGACAAAGTAGAAAAGACAAGAGAACAAGTAGACCTGGGACAGATGTCAGTCTCAGCACAGATTCTGTGGTGATAATCATAAGGCAAGGACCTTCAGAGACTGGAATCAGTAATGTAATCCTAGCTATTTGACAGCATCCTTCCATAAAAGGTGTCCAACTTACAGACATCTTAAACTTCGAAGAGTTAGAAAAATTCAGCTCAGCCTTTGCTTATATTTGGAAGAGGAGCAAATGAATACACAATTTGCATTAACATGGAAGTGTCAAGCCAAAGTTCTGTGATTGCATAGTATAAATTTGTCTGATATGACATCAGTCTGGAATTCTGTAAGAGCAGGAACTGGCATTCTTTTAACCCATTGACATCAGATCCTTCTGCATGTTGATTTAGGTAGTGTGCCCTATACCTAAATTTGCCTCTTCTCAAGCACGTGTTTATTGTAATTTCTGTTTCAGAATATCCCCTGTGGTGTCTGCCACTTTATGATTATAACCTGGTCTATGGAACTTTCTGCTCTCTCTTTCTTTTCTGTCTGTCTGTCTTTACTGAGTAACTCCAGAAAACACTATCTCCTACTTGAATGAAAATGCATACTCTATTTTTGGATTCAGGATCTATGCTTTTATCACATCTAGTAGCCGATCAAGCTTTTAATGGTCTTTTTGATTGGCTGTTTGAATCTGTGAATGCTGCAGCTCATTCAGTCACAGTTTTACTGGTATTTCTCATGCTAAAAAGTTAATTCCTTGTTTTTGTAGCTTGAGGGAATGCAGGTTTTATCTTTAGGCTCATATATTCAGCCTCAATACTCAAACTTCATGTACTCCTCAAGAAATATCCTGAAGTTGTCCCTTCGGTCCCACAGATTTCCTCAGCAGTATCCTTGAGTTCTGCCCAAGAGGAATATTAAATATGTCAAAATATGCATTTGTTTTTAATCTGCCTTTAGCATATGAGTCTTTTGCCTGCCTTCCTTCTCCTCAAGCAGGACAAAATAAAATCCTCAGAGGTAGAGCTCCAAGCAATTCACTTCTGGAAGATGACTTTCTTGACAGCTGTCAGTGTGCCCTGAGTGCTGTATTTCTGGATGCTTTCAGTATCTGACTCTCAAAACATCTGGCAACAACATTCTTCCCAAATATATTGACAT
The DNA here is from genome assembly GCA_013399075.1 of Chloroceryle aenea. Lineage (NCBI taxonomy): Eukaryota > Metazoa > Chordata > Aves > Coraciiformes > Cerylidae > Chloroceryle > Chloroceryle aenea. The sequence goes on from VWZY01012120.1 coordinate 87,179, forward strand.
CCTGTGTCATTTGTGGTTGATATAGTTGCTTTCAGGGTAGTAACAGACCTGTAAATCTTCTGAAATGTTATGTATCATTTTCTTAATTTGTTGGAGAGAGTTACTCCTCCTCCAGGTGACTGTGGATTTTATTGTGAAACTGGTGTGATAATTACAATAGAAGTACTAGCAGTTCAGTGGTTTCCTGCAGAATTTTCCTTCTTTATCAGTCACCTTTCCTCCTTACTGTGCTATCTGCTTTGACAATGAACATCATCTATATTTAATTTTATACTCACAGAGAATAAGTGATTCCCCTGGTATAACACTGAGCACGTCAAGCATTCTGCAGGACACAGTTAAGCAACCTGAGTGACTAATTCAACACCTTGACAATTTTCTCTTACAAATTCTCCATTACCTTCTTTCCTGTCCTCTTGTTTCAGTGCATTATGTACTAAAAGTGCAAGTGCTGCTGTTAGGTTACCTTTGCTTTCTCTAGTAATGTCCATATTCTCATCAGGGTTTGGTTAATGAAACCAGAAGTACACAGCACAATGCATTTACCTTTGATGAAGTTTTCTTTCTAAAGCTGTTCCTTGTCATGGGTTGTGATCGCTTTGCGTGATCTCCCTGATCCTTGTCATGAACTAAGTAAACTTGACATCTCTCTGTAGCTTTAGTAACAAAGTGAAAAATAAAAGCATTTCCCTCTTAAAATAATTCTGAATTGTTCTAACTTCTGCACGTATTTCAGTGTTACCAGTGCAGTATTTTTTAATATTGGAGAAATAATCAGGAGGAATTCCTAACAGTAGGGTTTTTTAGACATTTTGTATGGAGGTGTTTTGATCCTATTTAGGTTTTATTTGAAAAATAAGTTCCTTGCTAAATGCATCCATCCCTTTGAGTACTCTTTCTGTTAGAGATCTAAACACTGTTGTAAATAACAATGTTATTAGTTATCACCACTGGATTTCTTGTGCTTTATTTTCCACCCTTATTAAATTGCCAGCCCTTGTTTCTCCATAACAATTGATTTCAGCCAAACTACTGATTGCTTTGGCAGAGATGTGAGTATTAATTCTTTTGTGGGTTCTTTTGCAGATAAAGTCAGAGACAGGCATCACATTTCAATTTCTCTTTTTTATTATTATTGTTATTATTATTGTGTAGTTTTACTTCATTTTGCCATTATTTACCTAGAATTGATGTGCTATACTTCCCTAATTTTCCACAGCAATGCATTATATTACATCTCCTTTTTGCTATCGCTATTTTTAAAAATATTTTATAGTTTTGCTCTTAGTTATTTAAATCTGGGTTGTATTTTACATTAATACATTTACCAGGTGGTACCCTTTTAGGGACACATTTATTCAGAGAAAACCAGATTTACAACAATTTAGTACATTGTAGAACTCACTGAAGTAGGGAGCACTTAGAGGGGGGAAAAAAAAAGTGATTTCTTACTGTTGTGAAGTGTGTTTTTCTCTATATCTGTAAATGATGAAACCAACACGTGTAACAACAGGCTTTTTAATACAACAGGTTCATTCTGTTTGATTAACTCTGATGTTTACCCTTTGACTTAACAGTACTTTGCATAAGAGAATTGGTTTGTCAGCAGTTAGCATTCCTTTCTTATATGAAAACCATACTTCAGGTAACAGAATATTGTTAAACTGCAACCAGTGTGCTAAAAATCTGTCTTCTAGCATTAACATTTCTATGGATAAGAGCAGCTGAGAAATACTGTTCTGTAAATATGCTTAGATTTGAAGACAGGAAAACAACACTGGAGTTTGAAGCTCCATGTAACCAGCAGGTGGTGGTGCTGGCTTAGAAATAAGTAGCGGCTGAAAATTCTCCAAGAACTTCATGTATTGCTTTTGTGAGGAAAAAAATGAAAAATGCTATGACTAAAAATAAAAATAAAAATCAGTGGCCCATTTTAATTGTATAGCAGTATTTCAAAATAGGTGTAAGCACCTGCATATAAGACCAGCATGTATGTAAACATGCACAGCACTTTATATTTAGTTTACATATGAAAATGATATTATGACCTCAAAGGTAACAGTCATGTGAAGACTTCTATCCCAGAGGAATATTACAGCTGAACCTGAAAGCGTATTTGGGATCACTGAGCCTGATCCTGTTAACATTTAATAAATGGAATTTTTTCCACTCATGTGGATGAAAGTTGAATAAGACTGACGACAAGAAGAGTTAAATGTCAAGTTTTCAGTTGTTCTTGTTCAGAGACACAGACACTTCTACACCCTTTGTACAGGGGTAAAGAACAAGCAAAAGGAAAAAGAAATTCAATGGTTGTGAAGTTTAAAAAGTAAAAAACCAAAACAACTAAACACACAAACCCCCCTAGTTTATTTGTGGCATATTAGCCACCTAGTAAAAAATCCAAACTGAGCAATTTCCTCTAGACTGTGTGTTTCAGAAGTAAGACAACACACTGGGAAGCAGAGGAAACCCTTAGTTGTATCTTAGAATTTAAGAATGCAGTCCCCTAGATTTAAAATAAGTTTATGAAAATCTACTCTTTACTGAACAATGCTGTACTGCCAGTGAAATGGGCACGAGGACCTAGGATGTCTTCTTCGGGAAATGTGTTAATGAAAACACCTTAATCACAAATTTATTTTTAAACTTGTCGTGAGCAGGGTAGATAAAAGTTTATTTAAGTTTAAAATTTCAAAATATGCAGGTTGGAATTGCACTGTTACAATTATGTATCTTTTTAGGTGTTGAGACAAATTGGCACTTTGAACTGGAAAACAAAATATTAATTCTAATTAGATTTCTACAGGCTGAAATCTACACTTCTTAATGTTCTCAGGAAGGAAACAGCTGCAGCAAGAACTAGCTGAAAATTGTGGAGTCCCTCTCCAAAGCAGTCAGCATATAAAAATCCCTTTCCTATGCCCTGAAATACTCTCCCTTCCTGAGGAACCTAATCTATGCAGTGAATACAAGATTTCTGATCCCAAGCAGCAGAGTAATCACCAAGAACTCCTGTGCTTACTCCCTTAGTTGCATCTAGGCATTGTATATTTTCCAACTGAATTTAATGGAGCTGAGGGACTGTAAACATCAAAGTGTTCATAGGCAAAATGGTGAGTGGCCTTTCAATTTATTATTGTAATTTTTAAATTTATTTTAATTTTTGTCCACATATTGAACTTTACTGGTTTTACTACCAACTGATCAGATTGTGAGTGTAGTTAGTCACAAAGGGGAAACTCCCTTTACTTTGTAGAGGAATTCCTCCTACAGTTTGACTACGTAACAGTCTTCCCGTGCTAGTGCTGCAGTTCTCCCTCCATGTCCCTTACAGCTGGTGTCAAAATCCTCTGTGAGGCAACAGGACAAAGGACAATACACTCTGGATTCCTATGTATTAAGATAAGGATAGTCTGTTGCAGTGCACTGAATTTAAAACTGTGGGTGTGGAAACATGACAATTTGCTGTGATGCTGCTTTGAAATTCAGAGTCCCTCAACAGAGTGCCCTTTGGCTTTACATGCCATACCTTGGGGAACTGTTAAAGGATCACTCATAAGGAAACCAGTGTCCTTTAACTGACACTGTATTTTTTTCAGAAAAATAAAACATAGAAGTATAAATATTACATTTATTTGATGTTGAGAAGATACACTTTCATGTCTAATTAAAAAAAAGAAAACTACTGTAATAATAGTTTACTATTGCATATGCATGTGCTATTTTTTTATGGAATGTACTTTCTAAGCAGCAATAGCAGCCTCACCATCTTATATCTGGTAGATCTGAGAAAACTGGTGATTAACATCCACATTTTCAGATAATTTGGTCACTTGAGTCTTGGCAAGGGCTGTAAGTAAGGAAATCCATTAAAAGGGAGTTGACTTCAAGTGGCAACCCAAGGCTGTGTAACAGATAGGTGGTAGAACAAAGTCCCAGTCAACAGATTCCCAGTTCTCTGTTTGTAGCCATGGGATCATCAGGTAATGTATTAGAAAGTTAACATGTGACTTTGAGCAATCCTTTTGTACATTGCTTTTGCTAGATGCAGCGGCTGGAACTCTAAAATCAGAGTTCATAGATACTTATGACACAATAGGACAGACACACAGGGTCTGAACAGATTTTTCTTCTTCTGTTACTTCTTCTTAGTGTTCAGATAGCAGAACAGCTTGTCATAATGAAATAACAGAATCTGAAATTTAACTTGAAGATTATTTACACTCGCCATGTCGGATGAGAGACTTTGAATTTCCTTATTCTCCAAAGTGCATTTTCAAAAGACAAAGTCAGCTCCCTTCACTTTGATGTTTGTCTGGAGGACAGACCCTCATGAACGCAGACCATGTTCTGTTTTAAGTTCTGCAGTTTAGGCACATCTCTCTTCTTCAGTCTTTCCCAAAATAAACTTTATTTTATCCAAATAGTATTCTGTATGCAACATGTGGAGGAGTCAATTGGACAATTAAATGGACAGGGGGAAAAACTTCACTGATGGTTTTGGGTTTTTTTTAACTTTTCATTTGACAGTTTTCCTATAAAAATAATAATGACTTGAATAAACAATTACTGAGTGAATCATAAATTGAAAAGGCGATGGAATATGGAGACTAAAAAATATATGAGGAATACTAGAATCTAGATCAGAAAAGATGCTTGAGGTTCTTAGTCGAAATATAATTTAGGTTTTGATTAGGATTTAATTAATGTAGCTTTTTTATACGGTGCACATTTGTGAAGGGAAAGGGAAGATGGTTGTTACAGATACATAGTGTCACTTCATGTGTATACTTATGTATAGGAATGAGAAACCAGGTCCATGAAATCTGAAGCCTTTCTTCTCTAAATTGCCCAAGCAAATTGTAAAATGCTGTATATATGGGAAAGCTTTCTTCCTGCCCCATTTTATCAGCCTGCATTCTGAAGCATGAGATGTGAACAGCTCCTGTTCTAAAGTCCACTGAAGTCAGTGTGTTTTCTTTGACTTCAGTGGACTTTAGAGCAACTGCAATTTGAACAGCCTTTCAAACAGAAGTGGTTTGCTACTTCTTTGCTTGCTGAAATCATAGTAAGAGAGAAGTGATAACAACTGGTATCTCTGTAAAGTATTCATAATAATTACGGTCTTGAATTAAAACAGAAGAGAGAAGAAAAAAAAAATATATATAGTTCTACAGTAACCTTAGGATATTGCCCTACCCTTAAAAATAAACTTGTGTAAAACCATACCCTGGACTTTTTGCACCAAAAGATTCAGGTTAAAAGTTTGCTGGGTTCCCAAACATGTTTGAAGACTATCTACATACTATTCTATGTACACACGTAACTCTAAAAGCTCGGAAACTTACATTTCATCACGGTTCCACAGAATATCAGAACAGCCATCTAAGAATACATAACAGGATCCAGACTAGCAAAATTCCACATTTTCTATTAACTTTTCACAGTGTTCAATTATAAGCAAAGATGAGGAATATATCTGTAGCTGAGTTTCAGTCCTTTATGGTGAGGAAAATTAAGACTGAAAGACTGTGTAATATTAATATAAAATTTAAGCATTGGATGCAAATAGAAGAAAAAAAAAAAGCCATGCATTTGTCGCTCCATTTTATGTGCCAGGCACGAGCCTGGGACAAAAGGAGGAGGGAGGGAAAGACAAAAAGTGTGTTTCTTGGGCTAGAGTGTTTCAAAGAGAATTTCTCATGTAAGCACCATTCAGTATCTGTAAAATGTTCTAAGATGATGTGTTCTTGACATTCTTGGATGTTGATGTTTTCTTATCTGCTTCAGATGGCACACAGTGCAAGTGAGCCTCACCTGCTTTTCTAATGTTACTAGTATGTAGAGATATGCAGCATATCTGTTTCTCTTTGTTTAAAAGAGGAATGAAGTGCATTTCCCTGAGTTTGCAATGCATGTAGAAACCAAAACAGTAGCCCTGTTTTGTTTGAATTGCCACTTCAGACACCGAGCAAACACCGCTCTGTGGTTTCCAAAATCAACATTCTCGTATCTCATCAAGCATTGTAGTATCTAGTCAATTACTTCATTACATGTTACCAGCAAAAAAATCAAGTAAACTTGCCAAATAGTTCATTGGAGTAAAGTGATTTTTAAAGGGGGCGAATAAATTTTTTTTTTTTCCAACGAGAAAACAAATGTTCTGCTTAAACCACATTTCAATACTGTGCTAAATTCCAATGCCAACTGATTGGGCACATTTTCTTTTCTGAAACTACCTTTGATAAGAAATGCATTACAAACTCATCAGTTTAGCTTCCTGTTAACAAAGAGACAGCAGCCGTCTGGATTATTCTAGATCCGCAGTGAAACTGCCACACTATGTATGCTCAAACTAAAGCTGTGCAAGTTTGACAAGGGGCAGATGAATCCAGGAGTTATTGTGCAGGGGTTTAAGTCTTTGCGGCAGCTGACGGTTGAAATAATCATCTATACATCGCTCTGAGCTAGCTGGGGAAAGGTTGAAGCTGTATATTTTCAACATATCTAGCCTAATGGTTAATCTGTTGTCTTGTACAGGGGGTGCTGGGTGGAATCACAGCAATAGCTGACAGTTTGGAGGAATTGCTGTGGGTATTTTCAGTTGCCTGATTCACAAAGTGGTAGGTAGCAAAGTCTAAACAGGCTTGTCAGTGAAAGAGGAATGTCACGCTCACTGTCACTACCATCAAAAGGACTCTTGTAGCCAAAAACTCAATCAACGTATTGATTATTTGCATTTAGTAATACAGAGCTGCAGCTTGTCTTCACCCACCACGTGAAAGCTGAGCTTTATAGAAGACATGCCAGATTGCAGGATGGTGATTGCTCTTTTGGAGGTCATCTGGGAAAATGCTGTAGGAGAAAGAGAAACAGTTAAGTGGAGGGGAGAAATAAAATATTTTTTGAAACTAAGATGGTTTCTCTGTTAAAAACACTCTCTATACTTCTTGTCCTGGATCTGGCATATCTGCACAGTGACATGGCATTACTCACTACAGAGATTAAGGGGGTGCAGTATGAATTAGACTGAAACAAAAATGAAGTATCTGCAAGTGACAGCTCTGGCTGATGGCTGCCTATGAAGGAAAACACTGTGCTAGTGTCTGGCGAAAAACGGTGCTGAAAGCCTAGCAGCTGATAGAGATGGGGGAGGAAAGGAGCAGTGGGTATCGGTGGTGGTTGTTTAGAATGTCTGGTTTTGGTCAGGATATTTTTTCTCCTTTAAAACACATTTTCATCTTCCCTTCCAGGCAAATCATGCTGAAGCCCGTTTCAGCCATTTTGTTGAAAGCACTGTACTGGTATTCTGCCTTCTTACATTTAAATTAAAGCTCAGCCTAGTTTTAAGTTATGGCAAGTGTATGCTCACAAAGAATAAATAGAGATTGCCATAGGCATTAGATTAACTACATTGGTTGTTTTAAAAATGTTCAGGGAGTTGCAGATTGCATTTCAAATTATCTTCATTATAATAAATAAAATGTATACAAATAGAAACAGGCATGATTCCCTAATGCAGTCTGTAGGCAAGTGTGTAGTCATTGAGCTCAAAAGGGAGTTCTTGGGGGTGGGGAGGAGGAATAGGAATGTATGCAGCTTCAAAATACCTTTACATAAATCTCATTAATATCTCACATTATATAGACATTATTTTTTATCTGCCTAATGTTGACAGGTCTTCTGGTCATGTTATGTAGAGCATTTACCAAAAGCAGGTAGTGTTCACCTAAGGTGCAATGAGGAAATAGTACAGAAAACGCAGAATTTCTTACTTTGCTCTTACCCACGTCCTTAATGTTTACATTCTGTTTACATTCTCAAAAAAGCTATTCAAAGTTTGCTCTCAAAATGACCAGTAAGTGTCACTATTCTTAGTTAACAATAATAATGCCTTATGGGTACATGACAAGTGTCCTGAAAACTTCTAATGAGCTTTGGCAGAATAAACAATGCAGGCAGCACATTCGTCCTTTGACCATTTGTGTTGAAAGTAAAGGCAAATGTCATATTAGGTAAATAAAAACTGCTCTAACTATGACTAGAAAATAATTCTCTTTTAGTAGACTCAGTGGTGCTAAACTCGTCATATACTTGGAAGAGAACCCTTGGATTTGGAGGTTGTGGTTTAACATTGCATAGTGGTTAGAACAAATTACCTCAATCTAGACAGTTTGGTTGCAAAATCTAGTGAGATGGTGACAGTATGTAAGGATGTATTTAGTTCCACATAATCAACAGCAGTCTTTGTTTCCAAAATATGTTTTCCATGGATATCAGCACTCATACTGATGCGAAGAACCAATCATATTTTAAATAAAATTATTAATTATTATTCATTATTAATAAAAAGAAACCACCTTTGCTGAACATCGGGATACCATACAAACATAAATGTTTTAGGTTCTGCACAGTGTAGGATGCATCTGCAGAAGTGACAGTGTTGGTCTGTATTTCTCACCTGGTTGTATAATATTCTTTAATCTGAAGGCACATTTTGCATTCTAAATTGCACCTTTGTGCTTGCACATGTCGTTCCGTGTGTATCCTGATGCATTTGTGTTTGTGGCACAGTGTGCCTATACAACTTGACAGGCTATTTGGACTAAAAATAACCAGTTTTACTCTTCTAGGGTAAAAACATATGGCTGTATTAGAGGAATGGAGAAAGATAATTATTCCAACTACAGATAGGTTAGTCAAATATGATACTGTAGTCTTTGCTTTTCAAGATCAACTAAAAATACATGAGCCATAAACTGTTGGAGTCAGAAACTTATCTATGAACAAGGTATTTTGCAGTCACCCACTGTGGGGCTTCTTCCATTTCCATCTGAAGCTGCTGAGGTCTCTTCAGAGGCAGGAGGTTAGAGGTCATGAGATGAAACTGGTATTTGGAACTATTAAATCTGGAATAGTTTGACAAAAAAATAGCAACTCTGTTATCCCCATTGTTTAATGTTTTGTTTTTCAGTGGTAGTACTTATTCAGACTGTTGAAAACAAAGGGAAGTAGGATATGTTTTAAGCAGCTCAGTCTAGTTCATGCTGAACAAGATCATGTGATGCTATTAAATATGATGTCAAGCTCAAGCTATTAAGCCATACAGAAAGACAAGGTATTTTATTTCTGGATCCTGCTGTGCCACAGCAAGCACAAAACCTTGGGAAAGCTTGCTTATATCTGTATAGAATATGCCATAAGACATACACAGTTAAGGAATTGCTTAGTAGTCAGGTCTGGTATCCGAAAACATCTCCAGAAGAGACTGTATAAAGATAATGTTTCTTAAACAACTTGATTGGAGGGTAAATAAGCATAATTAATAGATTTTGGTCTTCCTCCATTGCATGTGAATATGCTTCGATGCAGGCATGTATATTTATAAAGACTATTTCCAGTATTACTGTGTGGAGTTTAAAACTGAATTGATACATTTCCAAGTGTTTAAATACATCTTTGACCAGTGACTTGTGTAGGGAGAGAGATTTCTGCAGATACTTTTTTTAATCTGAAAATTGTTTCACTGGAGGAATAACAAAGACAGAAATACAACACTTGACAAAACCCCAGTAACTCCAAGGTAAGATTGATAATTTTTGAGTAGTTTATCCAGTATGATATACAACATTTTTCTGGCAGTTTTGCTAATCAAAGATACAATCTATCCTCCAGTTGTTTAAAATCTATGTAAACTCTCATGAGAATGCCTTATTATCATTATATTTGAAATGTTACTAATATTAGCAAAGAGCAGAATAATATTGTGAGTTACATTCTAGTTCTGTTCTCACTGATTTTTCTGTGCACCTCATTTGGAATAGTAGCAAGCCATCATTTGGAAATCACTGAATTGGAATGGATACTTTGTCACCAAATACTTGAACCTTGTTAAAAAGTATATTCTAATAAGTCTTGTAATTCACATATAATCGCCTTTTTTTTGAGAGAGACAGATTTTGTCCTTGAACACAAATGGCAAGCATGTGGATGCTATTTACATATCTTTCCCATTAGCAGATAGTGTTTTGAGTTGATGGTAGACTAGACAAAGATGCCAAAAAACATGCCGACCTCCTCAAATAATTTGGAGCTACTGTCTACTCAGATTTCTCCGTGGAAACTTTAAGGCAATTGAAACATATGGAAATAATGCTGCAAGATTTTCAGTCCATAAACTACTCCCTACCTAACTTTCTCACCTCATAATATATAGCACAATATGAGATCGTGTTGGCTCGGTAATATACCTTCTTTTCTATAATACACTCAGAATGAAACAAGCATTAGGAGAAAATAATTGCTGCATATTTTTACCAGAAAAACATTTTATTATTGTCTTTTACAGAGGGTGGCATTTGTTAGAGTTATTAATATAGGGGGTTGATGTATTAGAATATTGATTTGAATTAGAACTTTGATATATTAGAATATCAATTAGCTTTGATAGATTAGAAATAGAAGACTAAGAATCACAGTTTCAAGCTAAATCCATATATAGCAAATTAAATTTATTAGCTTTCTTTTCAGAGGTGCTATGCATGACCTCTTGAAATTTACAGTATTCAGCACTTATGAATACCCAACTACTTTTATGTAGATTCCTAAACATCAATTTAATTTCATAAGTATGCTTGCACAATTTTGAAGTGTTGACCTTACTTTTTCTATGATTCCATATTTATTTTAGTAGCAGCAGAGTGCTCTACCTCCCCTGTAATTTTCAATAGATTTCAAAGGAATAAACATCTTCCACAGCTAGTAAATCTCAAAGCATTTATCAACATGTGGGAAATAAGTGTTGCCTCAGACATACTTACCCGAGAATGGGATTATTGCTTAAAGATGATAATATTGTGGAATAATCCTTTCATAAGTATTCTTTTATAAAAAGCCATTTTTAGAAGAAAAAATAAAGGATGCTGCAGGTATAAACCTTTATTTCAGCTGTAGAAACTGATACTTTAAGATTTAAAGTCTGTAATTCCACATAATATCAAAACTTATTAATGCCGGTGGTTTGAAATAATTTTTAATACAAAGCCATTAATTTAAATTTTTTCTTATTATTTAGAAGTAAAGAATGCAGCTAGATCAAGTTACCCAAAAGGTTCATATCAATTCAAGAATGCAACTACTAATGCATTGGTTGGTGCCAAGTCCACTGAAGGAATCCCGGAACCTGTTCCACTTGTTAATAACCGTAAAGGGAGCCTCTTTCTACCCAGCAACCCCTCGCTGCTGCACCTTAACTTATTGAGTTCTGTTGAACAAGGAAAATCTACATACTGTAGGTTGCAAAGGGCACTCAGCTTGCCCGTAAAATACCGCTACCACTCCCAAAAGCCTGGGTTGAACCAAGATCTCCGTAGGTAGCCCCGTAGTTGGATGCATAAAGCAATACAGATTGGTTTGTGCATGGTTTTGCAGTCTGTTTTCAATGTGACTATGACATTACTAATGCTCTGATAAGTGCTTACAGATGTGGGTTTCTCCATATGTGGTGATTAATAAGTTAATCGAGATAGCAAGTCAACTAATGTTTCTGGGTGGTTTGTGCTTTACCTTTTTATAGTTTCTTTGCTCTGAAGCATTTACATGCTAGGCAGAATGAGTTTACCAGGTATTCCAGTTTATGTGATGTTCAGTAACATAGATGTTATTTCAAATTCCAGCTCTTCTTGGGATCTAAAAACCAGTGTCTGTAAACTGTTCTGCTAGTGACATGGGAGAGGCAGTGAAAGACATTTATTTAAAAAATGGTGACAAAGTAATAAAGAAAAAAGTTGTGAACTTTCCACTGTTTCTGAAAGACATACCCTTTATTTTGCTTAAAATTAAAATTAGGATAAAAGTCAAGTAATATGTTGTTACAGATGTTCATCTCCACATTAAGGCTGCAAAAATTACCAGCACATCTTAAATCAATTCATGGAACATTGTCTGGAGGTTATGTCATTGAAATAATGAATCCTCTTTACTCAAGAATAAGCAAACATATTAAAACATCAGTGTAACTTTAATTTAAACTCCAGCATGAACTGAAGCACCTGAAGCCTCATTAGACTTGCCTGACATTTTTTTATCACTGAGTCTTCCTGAACTGCAAAACTGTTGGATTCTCTGCCTATTGTTACAAAAGTCCATTAAGTGCTATCTTCCGGGTGTGCAAAAAAAGCTTTTGAATTTTCTTAGAACCTAGAGGCTGAATTTGGTTCTGATTCTATAAAATCCTGTGTCCAATTCATGAACTTATCTGCAATTTTTATAAAAGCTGGTAAAGAAATTCTGCATAATATATGACTGTATTTTACTACAAATCCTGTAGCATAAAGACATCAAAAATACTAAAAATGGGGACTCATTCTCATTAACAAAAGCACTAGGTGAAACATACAATAGCATAGTTGAGCTGCCATATATCACAGCCCATTCTTCAAATACAGTTGTCTTTCATAAGAATAAGTAAATTCAAGACTCCTTTTTAAATTAATGTAGACACAGGAGCCATGAAACTAAAATGTTTTATGGCTTTACTAGAAATGTTAAAGGTATTTCTTTAAACAGGCAGGAAATCCAGTATCTGAAGGACAATAATTAAATGTGGTTTATATCCTACTTACTAATAAGAAGCCACTTCTGAGTTATCACACATTTTGGCTTCACAGATTCCCTTCCCCTATTCTTATGGAGCTGTGTTTCTAAACTGCAGATGCCCTCCAAACTCTGTGCACAGATTTCATTGAAAAATAAAATCTTTGGTTGTGATACAACTCAGATAAATACCCTTTCATTGCTGCAGTAAGAATAAATAGCTTAATTGCTTTAGTAACAACTTGAGAGGCTTTGCTAACAGGTATTAACTAGTGAGCCACAGTAACCTCCTTGGACTTTCCAAACAATTGGTGATGGTAACATAGTTTGAATATGACAATCACATATCAATAAAGCGAGATTATTTGTTGTAGATGCAGCACCAAAAATAACTGCAAACTGCTAGAAATCTAGTTCTAGAAATTGTTATTCTGGGTGATTACTAGTAAGGCTTTGGTTTTTAATTGGACAGTAGGGTAGCATCACCCTAGCACGGGAGAGCACAAATGTTGGACCATGTAGTACAAAATATCCTTACTGTACTAACTTTCAGTATCTAAAAGGATCAAACAAGAGTCTTAATAGCTAGCTGAAATCTTGGAAAAGTACTCTTTTTTTAATGTAGAATATGCTCTACAGTTGACTTGTATTAATATAAGATTTTGTACGTGGTCTTGATAGCTGTGTATCTTCCTGAAACTGCTAAAATAGTGTAACAATGCACTACTTATGGTGCAGTGCTGAATCTCATGGCAAACATTCTGCAATCCCATGGTAGCAGATTAAGTGAAATTTGGAATTTTTACTACCAAGAGAGCAAAACATATCATCTGTAGCTGGTTTCTGAAAGGTACATTTTGCATGGTTCTTGTTCCTTTGGTCTTTTAAGTGGTGGATTCATCATATTGGAACTGAATATTTATATCCTATAAAGAACAAGAGAGCACAGTGTAAATCTTGAAAGCCACTTATTGTCTGTGTGGAACAGCATGCAAATTACTTTTTGAAAGACAAGTTTAAAACAAGACTAGACCATTTCCAAAAGAGCCATTTTCAGAGGTTGTACTGAAATGCAGAAATACTTGCACTTTGTTATAATCAGAAATAGATATTACTAACAAAATAATTCTGTGCATATTCACTTCATGTTAAAAACATGTAAATACCGAAGTGATCTAATTTAATTCAAATAAACTGTCAGAGAAAGAAAATTTTAATTCTTATGTTTTTGAGAAATTTCTATGGTCTTATTTATCTCTTGGACAGACAAAGAATATTACTAGCCTAATCATCAATAAGCATTTCCATTATAGGAATCTGACCTGGAAAAAAAAGAAAAGTAAATTAGAAGGAAGTGGCTTTGTATTTGGGGATGCTGTCTGAGAAGAAAAGAAAGTTAAGTTAGTGAACTAAATGTTTATTAGGCAGTGATTGCTCTGATCTAAGTATTAGCTTTTGTGGCATTTATTTCAGGGTTAGTTTTTGTTATTTTGTTCATTTGTTTGTTTTTCTTTTGCAATGCTTTCTTTTGTTTTGATTCCCTTGATGTGTTAGGCAATACCAGGTCATTTGAAAAGACAGCACATCTGTCTTTTCAGGGCCCAGCCCTTCGGTCTTGACCAAGGTAAAACGAAATTCCATAGCAGACTTGGGCAAACAGACAGACGTGACAGGCTAGGATGCAGTCTGTAATAAAATACTGTCAGAAGATGGTTATAGCAGAAGGATATTGCTTAATTTTGTCTGAGATAAGTGTAGGGCAAGGAACATATATTCAAGTTTTGTTGTTGTACTTATGTAGATCATTGCAAATAGATTTTTTTTTTTTCCCAGCCTCTGCTTGCGCATTGCTAATGTATATTAAGATCTTTTAATATAGTTACTATTACTACTTCTACTACTAATCTCTTTCCTTTTAGCTTTAAAGTAACATCTTCCTAGGCATCAGTTATATTATTTTCTAGTTACTTTTTCAGATGGGGAAAAAAAAGGGTGTGGTTTTCCTTCTTTATATTAGAATAATTCAGCATTAGTATGATTTGAGAAAGCAGGCATAAGATAATTCCCTTTGATAGCACTTATAAACCTTATGCACAGATTATCAAGTGCAATAGCAATCTTGAAACAGTAATCATGACAGTTAATTCTCATAGATGAGTTATTAGGAAGCTGCTCTTGTTTAAACAATATGTATTTGTGACATAGGTTATCCAAGAGTAGTTTATGATTGGCAAAACCATAAGTGATTTTACATCTGGAAACTGATCTGTCATTGAAAATTCACCTCATCCTCATTAAAAGATTGCATAACACATGCATCCTCTGTTATACAGGTATTGTCTTCCCACTTCCATTTAACCTCATTCTGTTCACTCCTGTTAAAACTCCCTTTTGTGAGAAGAGTAGAGCGATGAGGTCTGACTTGTGCTGGAGATCTGTGCACAATGGCAGGCTGTGTTCACATTCCCAACTAACTGAATCATTGAACATCAAGGCATTGAATATTTTACATCTCTTCATGAAGACTCTGTTGTTTGGCATGTGAGGAGCAAGAACCAACTGGTGTCTAGTTCATTAGCAAAAGCAGGCTGGCAGCTGTTATGTTGGTATTGCAAATAGTACTTTATCTTTCTGGGAATTTAGCAGAGCACTAATTCTACTCTTCTGTAGCACAGCTTAACAGAAAATAACTCTAAGAATAACCCGAATGTGGTTCCCCCCTTTTGTTTTTGAAGTATGAAACCAATTTGAACGCCTGTGTTCAAACCCCTGGTATTCTTCCCTGCTTCTTCAAACCAATCTCTCTGACTAACATGTATTTGATTTTTATTACTGTTGGGCCTATGTTAGCAATGAAGTATCAGTGCGTGAATGGACATAGAGTGTGTGGTCTTTGCTACTTCACTTGTATTTCATATTGTACTTAGATCAGTACTTAATCTCATGAGTTCCTTATATTTCCAGTTGAAGATGAGCAGCCATCGACACTGTCACCCAAAAAAAAGCAGCGAAACGGAGGTATGCGAAATTCACCCAACTCCTCACCCAAACTGATGAGGTAAGACTGTAAGAAACTCATATCTTCATCTCCTTTCTTCCTTCCTTCTTCTTCTCCTCCCCCCACATCAAAAATAAGGGGAGAGGGTGGAAAAAAAAAAAAAAAGATTGTTAGATGGTTTCTGAAAGGCTGAAGTATTTATTCTGTCAGCTTGTCAGCAGTTAATGATAGAGCTGAAAAAAATTCTGTCATGAAAAACAGTTTGAAAAGCTGTTTGAAAAATACATAGGCTTTAAAGTCTTAGCTGTCACCCTGTCCTGTCCGTGTGTAGTTCTTAAACAGCAGTGGCACTAATGATAGCACTAACCAATCAGGGGAACTCATGTGGTTAGTTTGCCTCAGGCAATTCTCTTTTTGTTGGATTCCCTCTGAGTACTGTTTTCTGTACTTAAGGCCATATGTGAGATGTATCATCACAATCAAAAATGAACCTGAATATTACCTTCCTTTTATCCTGTCGATTGAAATCAAATTTCTGTTAATTGATTTAGACTGATAAAAAAAGTCTAATAATCTATGTACTTGCCGAAGCAAAGTTCAAAACTAATGCAGTTTTACTCAGTCTAAAAGCACATTAATTATGAAATACAGGGATTTTTAAGAGGGTAGTATATACTCTAGAAGTGGGTGATGAAAATAGCATCGTTAGTGATTTTTTTGCCCTGTTGTGTACATTATTTTACACCAGTACACCTTTGTATAATTATGTCATGTCCTTCCATAGGGCAAATTACCTCTAAGAGATTTGCTAAAACTAGAAATCCAACAGAAAATTGGAATCTGATAAAATAATATGGCACTTTGGTTGTGTCTCACTGTGCTTCACCTTTTGCCTGCTAAAGTCAGCCAGAGCAGGACCGGATAGCAGACATGGAGTTTTCTAGAAGGAGGCTGTTCTGGTTTTGCTTTTGAATATCAAAAGTAGCCAGGCTAGAACATCAGTCCTTCATCTTATCCCGAATAGCAGAGATTTTCCACTTCATATATATGCACAAAGGAAAATATAAACTTATATACATCTATAAACAGAAACATTCATGCAGTTTGGGGTTTGGTTGTATGCATAACTGTAACTCCTCTGCAGTCCAGGAGGTTAAGTGAAAACAATATTAATTTCTAGTTCTCTCCATATCTAAAATTACTCATGAGTTTTCTTCTGATCTCGACAATGCTTTTATTCCTTTAACCATTCTGGATGCTTCTAGGTAGTATTCCTCTTTGTGTTTCAGTAAGTAGATTGGAATTTTCTTTGTCCAGTTACAAATGCACCCATATTTGTTTATTGTTACTGTGTTATAGGGCATATTCAAGGACATAACTTCTACAAGTTGTCTTCATCTCTGTTTAGACTACAGAAGCAAAAGTGAGATTGATTCACAGAAGAAAATGCACCCAGCTGTGACTCTTTTTTTCCTTATTGACCATCTTCTGTTAAATGGATATCATTAAAAGTTCTCTGCCTTACTGTTAGCTCAGCATTGCCCATATGACACTGATTTACATGCTTGTTTACAGTTAATGAAGAAGAATAAAATGAACATACTGGCAAGCTTCTCATTTTTATGGTGCCAGTTGTCATGCCTGCATTGTTTTCAATTTGCTTACCTTTGGACAGTCTGCTTATCTGGTGCTAATAGTTGAAACCACTTAAAGTTTTAAACATGTGGCAGATTCCCCCATATTAATTTTGGGGAGGTAGAAAGGAAAAGAAAGAGAGGGAGAGAGAGATAAAGAGCTGAAACATTTGGAGCTGAGCACACTGTCCCTGTTTGCTATGTAAAGTATGCCTCATTTCTTTGATCTTGAGTAATAATAATTCTGGGGAGTTATACTGTTTTCATATGCTTCAAAGCTGTGTCAAAGTTTTGCTGCTTAAGGGTACTTCTTTATTCTATTGGCTCTTGGGTACTGAGATGACAGGTCCTCTGTACTAGGTGCAGGCTTTTTCAAGTCATAGCCTTCAGCAAAACATCAAATTACCAAATACAGGGTAACATACTTCTACACAAATGCCTTTCCTGTAGATATATTATACCATATATATTAAATACTTTAGTGTTACACGGTACATTTTATGTGCAATAGAAAGTGATGGTTTGAGGTAGCCTTAGGGGTACTTTTTTCCACAAGCAGAAAAAGCTAGTGTATACCGTATCAAGTATGGTTTTTACAGGACTTTCTGCCCGAAGGCCTTTGTAAATAAGTAATGATCAACAGATTGGCTGTGGGTTTTTGAAAAGCATGCCTGTGTCAGTTTGCATGATGGGGGAAGATTTTCAAAGTAGAGCCTGCTTTCATTGCCTGCTGAAGAGGGACTGAGGGAGAGTAGTCATCCTGAGCCTGAGCTGTCTGCTCAGTAGCACATCAGAATTGCTAAACACGGGTCGAGCAGTGAGTGGAGAACTTGCCAGCCTTCCAAATCCAGACATTGTTTTCTTCCTCTTCACCCTTGCTGCTAAATTTATTCACCAGCCCTATGTTGGCACCCTCAGCCCCTCCCCAGACCCAGCTGTCTCTTTGTCTTACCCTTTATCTACACTGACTTAACTTTAGTTCAAGGTGCTAAATAAGACAAAGTGGATTGAATTAGAAAAGAACTCTGTTAAGCTTTGTGTGTAATGGCCAAACGCTTTTCTCCTTTCTGATAAACAAAGGTGGGTTGTATTATCTGCTATTTTGTATCCTCGTAAATTACCTAAAGTGACA
The DNA here is from genome assembly GCA_013399075.1 of Chloroceryle aenea. Classification (NCBI taxonomy): domain Eukaryota; kingdom Metazoa; phylum Chordata; class Aves; order Coraciiformes; family Cerylidae; genus Chloroceryle; species Chloroceryle aenea. The sequence goes on from VWZY01012120.1 coordinate 105,540, forward strand.
GGTACTTGCTTTCCTGCCCAGAAATCTTCAGTGTATGTCAGCTAAAAGTGCAAAATAGGTAAATCAGCTAAAGCACTGTCATGTCTCCAGCTGATATTTATCTTCGCAATATTTTTCCTAAATTTACTTTAAAAGCTCCTTTTCAAATCTAGCTTCACCCCTGTCCCTCCCACAGAAACAACTGACTACTTTGCAGACTTTTCCTCAGCTATGGTCCTGGATCTAGAGGGGGCCTGGAGGACAAGAAGTCTGGGACATACATATAAAGGAGGATTATGTGAAAAGCTCATTTGTGAACTGTAATCAGAGATGTGACATTACAATCACTTTCTGAGCAGCCCTACAGTTAAGACAATGTTGAAAATGCTGTGTAGATTTTTGATTTCTGCATTGGCTGGGGCAAACCAGGGAAGAGGCTATTATCCCATGAGACAAAACTTTATGACTTCTGCTGTCACTGGAGTAGAACAGAGGACAGAAGCTGTATCATAGGGATTCTCTGGAACATCATGACAAGAGGGCTGACATGTGCTTATTTAGACCTGGTCAGAAAGTGGGAATTTTTGAGATTTACTCACACATAATTTGAAAGCTGTATTACCACATATGATCTGGCTAGAGAGATTGAAAATATCTTTTCAATGTCATCTTTTTGATGTTATTGTCTCTATGTCGATAAATTACTAAGTGAAATAAATAGATGATAGGCATACAAATGTTCCTTGTATACATCACAAACGGTCACTATTAAAATGTCACTGTTCTAACTGAATCCTGCATCTCATCAAATGGCATGAGCAGAATCACACTGATGCAATACTGGAAGAATATAATCAATCAGAAACAAATCCTTCAAATTCTAACTATAGCTATAAATGCAAATTAACTAGAAAAATACTCTGCATTGTCATGGTTATTTCTATCTGGTTTACATCAAAAGAAGTCTGTTCCATTAAACCCACAAGGTAGTAAGTATTCTTTAAAAATAATTTAAATTCCAACAGGAAGAAAGCAGATACTTCTCCTGTGGTGATATAAATACGAGGATATCTTTTTACAGTAATAAATAAAATTTAAATAGGAAGTGGAAGGAAAAGGAAGGAAAGCTGTGAGTTACAGAGTAATCACATATGAGTTCTTCTTCTTCATGAAATGGAGAAGAAAAGTAGAACCATTTGATGCCTCTGGTGTCATGCAGTGATACCAAGTCACTTGTTCATCATCTGACAGTCACATGTTATTGATGAACAGCCACACTAAATATGGGGAGGCTATGTCGCCCAAATATCAAAATAGCAAAGCAAGCTTTTTAAAAAAATATGTCGTTTTGGATTCCAGAATGACCAGTAAAAATGTGAAAAGCCCTGGATATGAATCAAAAAAAACACTTAAAAGGATTGTTGCTGGGGCTCAAGTCCACACTTAATGCTTTGGTAGCTGCTACTGCATGAGTGGAATACACTGACTTGAAGGAAATGTCAGCCCAGCTGAGTCAAACTACCTCTTAATGCAAGAACAAATAGCATATGACAGAGCCCAAGGGGCCTGAAGAGCAAACAAATAGTTTGTCCCTGTCCACTCTGAATGTAGTGGTGTAGCTGACATAGGCCTCTAGACAAGCAGCATACTCAGCAAAGGGTCATTATCATTAGTGTCCCTGATCGCATAAGAATCAGAGGCATCAGAGGACGCTGGGTTTTCAGTGGGTTGCCAAGGAGAATTTCATAAGCCTGAGGATTTTTCTTGATCAAGGATCTAAAATAATTCCCAACCAAACCATAAAACTTGCTCAAAGACTGTCAAGACCACATTAAGTGACGTGGAATAAAAGTCAGCTTTTTGGCATATGTTTCCAGGAATCTAATGAGATCATTTATCTGAAATTGAGGGGGAAAACCCCTGCCTTTTTTTTCCTGAAATTGGATATAATATTCTAAGTATATGAACAATGGCTCTGCACATTTATCTCCTCATCCACCCACACAGCTCCATACACTTAAATGTACACGTGCATTTCTGCTAGTGCCACTCGGGATGATTTTGTATTGCCTTTGCCTTTGTAGTGTTGCCCTTCTGTTAGCTAACGTGGTGAGCTTTCTCATAGGAACCAAAACGTGATGCAAGGTCTAGGGGGGAATGTTTCTCAAGCAATAACTGGTGAAGTAAGTTCAATCTGATAGTTTTCCATGACTCCCCTAACTGGACTTGCAGGTAAGGTTTGGAGAGGTGAAAGCTCACTGATTAGCTTTAATAATGATTTACATTTATGCCCCTCAGCCTTGGAGATCTCTGTCATGTACTCCAAAAGATATGTCCTTTGTAAAGAATTTACAAGGCTAATTTTATGCAGTGCTAATATGCAATGATAACGAAGCTGCAACACAACAGGCATTTAATAGCACATTTCACTTCCCAACTCTGTTTTACAAGTCCACTGCAAGCAACCTGAGTAATCACTATCTTATCTTAGACCTGTTTTTAACAAGGTTATAAAATTAAATAGATTGAATGATAGAGGAAGGTATATGTTAGGCCTCTGACTGTTACTACGATTGGTAGTTATGTTATAAACCATGGGAAGAAGAACAGCAATAGTTGGGTTTTAGACTAGTGCAAAATCTTGCACAAGTTTTTCTGAGATGAGAAAGCAGTGTCAGGAAAGAAAAGGGGAATTTTCCAGCAGGGAAAAAAAAAAAATAAAAATCAGGCTTTTTAATAAAGTTCAGGGTAACAAGTTCCACTCAGATCAAGTGAACAGAAAGAAAAAATTCTTTATCTTTAAACTGAGTTTAAAGAAAATAATGTATTCTTATAAACTCTGACATGCAAAAGTGGTATCTTTTATCATAGGGTACAAAGGCTACACACTTCATTTAAGTGGCAAAAAACACAACTTCAGTTTATGATGCCACTTAACTGTGGGGTTATTTTTTTACAAATAAAAATTTATTTTTTCAGGTACATTCTCCTACCCCTCAAATATTGCTAGTTCTGCAGCTTGACTAGATACAAACTGGAAATATTAAAACCAGAAAACACACTGGCTATGTGCCCTGTCCGGCCTCATTAAACTGCTCATATAAAAGTCTAAAAGTTAACTGCTTTGTTACTTTTCTGTGTGAGAGGGTTCATACTTCAGAAGCATATTCTGAGCATGTCCTGAGGTATCAAGTTACTTTAATGAGCAAGATTTTTACTGTAAACAGCTTTATATCAGTGTCCTTAGTAGCCTTGATAAATTAACGTGAACTCTTCAGGAAGGCTTCTGAGGATAAAAAAAAAAACAACTTCAGTGACATCTGGACAGAGCAAGAGGAGAGGAGGGAGAGTTGTTAGTATTCTTAGCACTGTAATTCAACCCACAAGCTAATGCAGTGAACTAGGTACCACTCGTTGTGTTAGATGTATTCTTCTTTGTAGATATAGGGGAAAAAGTCAGACAGTGTGAGATTGTAGCCAATACTAGGATAGCTTCTGAAATGACAATGGAATTATTTAACAGTAAATTGCAGATTTTCTTTCTCTTCTTGCACTGGATTTTCTTCTTTAAAGCCTGGTGCATCTGGGCACTGAATCCTTACAAATTTCATTACTGATTAACCTGTGAAGGGAAAGATGAGTAAGAGACTGTCATTAGTGTAACACACATAGGCAACAAATTCTCATTACAACTTAATGTCATCCATACAGACTGCAGAGGGTCACGGGGAATGGCTAATGGTAGCCGACAAATGTTGGGTGTATTAGTCACAAAACATTTGCTGAATTCCATCAGAATGTCGTGACAACCTTCACAGCTAGTCCCAGCGAGCTGCTGGAGTCAGTGGAGTTTGCCTGTGACAAGCCGTCACTCTATCTCGCTTGAGTTTTATAGCACCAGTCAAAGCAGTCAGGGAAGATTGAAGTGACAGAGGCCCACTGAGTAAATAGTGAAACATGCAGCACATCATGAAATATTCAGCCTGGGTGTAAAAGCTCTAAATGCTTTTTCAATTATTAGCACCTGCACTGGCTGCATACATCTAACACTAACAGCATGTTAATTGCCACAGTTTGTTAGGGTAGCTGGAGGAGAAATTTCAAATGAGACATTCTCTAGTGTGTCTACAATTCCTATCTTACCTTCAACAAACTTACTCCTTACTCCTAAACTTAAGTATGTGTGTGCATACACTCACAATCACACATCCACGTGCACAGTGAGGTAGGAAAATTCAGATTTCCTGGTCCACACACAAGGTGAGACCCTGACTCTTGAGCAGGAGAATGCTAAACATCCTTTTATCAGGAAAATCTACCTGAGAAAGACATAGTTGTAGACTTTAACAAACAGAAAGAGGAGTTGTGTTGTTCACAGAAGTCCTTTGCCATTGATACTATATAAGGAGAATTTTATTGGAAGACAGAGTAAAAAGTAGCCAAGACATTGTTTTACTGATGTGCAAAGACTAACAGATTACAGTTAGTAACTATATTTTCGAACAACACTAGGGTCCCTACTGGTCACATAGTTTACTTCCCAGTGCTCAACATCTGGAGCAGTTCCACTGCAAATCAATGAGGGTATGTTGCTCTAATGCTCAGCTGCATACAAAGGATAGTAAGAGGGCTAAGACAAAGGTGACCGAATACAAGGATATGCTGAACAATAGTTAATTGATGATACATCATTTTGGCTCTGAATAGTCCTTTTAGTTCTGTCCACCCCCAGTCAGTACTCAAAAGTTCAAGACAAAAACTCTAAGTAAATAAGTTTGCAGTAGTTATAAATTCACTCTAGGAAAGCAGTACTCTTTAAAATGTAATGTTGACTTCCTAGCAAGAAATTTACTGGAAGTGGGATTTATGATTTTGCTTTAGGCTGTTGTCTTCCAGGCAGGCTTTTTGGGGTTGCAGCTGTAGGATGGCATTTAGCATCATTTTCAAGTTTAATTGATCATAAGTGGCGTTATATGCTCTTCAAAACCTTGAAAAGATGGTATTTTGCTCTTCATTTTAAGTCATGCATGTGTAATATCTGCCATAAGAATAGGAGAAGCTATTTTTAAACCAGGATTATGGATGAGGGAAATTTAACTTTTGCTCCTTCTCTCCCATGCATGCTATACATGCCTGTCTTTTGCTAGCTGGAGGGACCAAATGCTTTAGTCGTTGCAAGCCATAAAAGCCAGCATCTCAAAACAAACCCTGTGCATTTTAATTAATAGAAGGTGGGTTTCTTCCTGTAATTGGAATTTTTCAAGCACATGACTTCGCAGCCTTGGAGAACATAATAGCCAAGCCTTTCCACAGTAACCTGCCAGTGTGACTCAAGCATGGCTTGACAGGGCCATCTTCAAGGGTAAAGTGGGCAGAGGTGCTCTAGAAACATTTAGTCCATGGTTTGACTGTAAGGGCAAGCAATATAATGCTTTGTGTAATAAAAATTTTAATGGGAAGAGGGTATCCATACCCCTTAGGCAGATTTGACAGCCTTGGCCTCTGTGTGTCTGTCTTAATTAATTTTTATTATTTGCAAAGCAGCTTTAGATCATGTTTCACTAGAGTATATATGTCCAAAGTAGTAATACTGTTTTATTACTGTATTACTTGATAAAATGACCATGTTTTGAAAAAAGGTCCATCTATCAAATCAGTTCTTAAGTACACAAGCCAGCGTATCTTCTGATGTCTGAGGAAAATGTTAGAACTTAGTAGTAAACAGTTTTCAACCTCCTTAGACATCTTCAGGGATTATTTACTGAGAATGAAAAATTGTTGTCTAAAGAGAGATAAAAATAATAGCTTAACCCAGGAGATTTAAAATAAAAAACCCACACTTTTTATGTAAAAACCCACAGATTCTGAAACACAAAGCATGGCTAGTCTTGCCGTGGTTTCCCTCTCAGGCAATAATTCATTCTCCTAGAGTAAAACTAGTACAATAATATCTAGCATACTTTCTTGTTGTGTGTCCCATCCTGTTTGCTTCTTTTAAGGCTCCCATTTGCTGTACTCCAAGCAATGAAGCAGAGGATCCAGGCGGTTTATCATATTACAAATAAGTACATGTACTGTGGTGGTGGTTGGTTGGTTTGTTTGTTTGTTTTTAAATCACAGTTTGTTGCCTATAACTTCAATAGGGAGTTATATCTGATGATTCACATTCTTCATGTCTTCCATAGCAGACTTCTGTTTAAATCTAAAATAACTAGAAAATACTGTATTGAGGTAAACCTCTAATAAACCTTTGGCACAAGCTACTTCGAATATTCCCTTCTAAGATGCAAGGCCCTTACCCAAAAGAAGTACACTAGGCTTTAAGCACTCACACACTGAAAACTGCCTTAGGCCTCAAGGCAGTTGACAATCATTTGATGTCAGATACCTGTTATCACCTGCTTTTTTATAAGATTCCTTTCAATTTGTATAATTTCGGTGGCTAGGATTAGAGTATTGCTAAATATTCTTTTTTTTTGGTGAAAGCTTTGGATATTTTATTTGTTTTTTCTCAGAGCAGGAAAGAAGCACTGATTAGAAAATTACAGTGTGGCATTTTTTACAAATTGATTTTTTTGTAGTTTCTCTGATGAAGAGAAAGGGGGAAAGAAAATTCCTAATCTGTTCCTATATGCATCTGATTTCTGAAAGGTGAAAGAGGTGATTTGATCAGCGAACTTTGCTTTTGTTTCAGTGCTCTGCTAGGATAGTTCATGGAGTCTTGTGAAAGTTTGGGAAAAAAACAAAAAACAAGAACCACACAAAATCAGCAGAAAGAAAAATATTTCTCAGTTGAAGCTCCTGAAGATTCCTAACTTTTTGGCAAACTTTCTTATTTTGAAACACATAGATAACCCATTCCATCACAAAAAAAAGTATCTAGGACATAGCACCACTAAATGTTGTCTGAACACACTAGTGCAACCTTCAAATGGAATTGTCTTCATGGTTGCAGACCTTACAGTACCCCATGTAACTATGAGCAGCAAGGAATGCCCTCTGAACAGCATCACAGTTAGCTCTCAGCCAAAACTACCATGGCTGCAGCTCAGTGGTGAATACAATAAGAGAATGCAGAGTCTATGTATTTTTCTAGGGGAAAAACTAAACCAAAACAACAAAACAAAACTAATTAACCAATGGGAAAAAAAATCAACCCAAAACAACCACAAAAACCATCTGGTACAGTTTTTGCACCCAGTCACCTCTGTGTCCTATGAAAGAGGGAGCACACTTTTGCAAGGCCTTTCGTTATTACAAACCTGGAGTAGATGGAGTGGGGTCAGAGACTCTAGGTACTTCCCTAGAGACAACTGCTGCCAGCAGGTTGACAGTGAAATGCACGGAACTGTATCTCTGTTGAGTCAATGTAAAAAACATTGAAAACATAGTGATTCTTTCTCCAGATGAGTCTGACTTATGCCCTTTGCCATGCTTTTTCTTAAAGCATCAAAAGATTCTGGCTTAAACAGAACATTGTATTGTTTCTCAAATTCTTCTAAGCCATTTCCTATGGAGTTGACCCTGTTTGCGTTAAATGAATGAGAATTTTCCACTAATTTCAATGAATTAGTTAATCAGTGGCTATAAAGTTAGACAAATTCATCACGCTGATGTAATTAGTGATTATACCTTTCTTGATATTCAAGCATAACTGTTTTAAGCATGATAACTTACCGTACTGTATTTAGGGTAAATTAATCTATGTCTTACTCAGCATTCAGCAGTGTCTACAGCTTTAGTAGGCAATGCACAGGAGAGGTTCTTCAAGCTGACTCATATGCTTTAAAAGCAGTAAACTTTTCATTTTTGAGAGTTCAGCCAATATGGACATTTCTTCAACAGACTTCAAAAGGCAAACTGCTATAAAATTTGGCTACCTATCTCAGATACTTAGCATATTCCTATGTTGCAAATATTTTTTCTTTGAAATGTTACAGTTCTGTATCAGGATACTTCAAGAATTCATGACAAAACTTTAAGACTGTAGTCTTGCCAGACAAAGCTGTGTTCTGTCATTGAATTTAAGATGTTAGGGTCAGTTTACCTTGTGCTTTGTAATGATGATCCTCCTTCTAATGCTATTGTATAATGCAATCACTTACAGATCCTCACTAGCATCTGAGAGTGCTGGAGTCAGTTTAATGTTTGATTTTAGCATATAAATGAAAGAACTGTATGTGTCTGTGCTTAGATGTGACTATATAGCTGGTGAGCAAGTTTATAAAACTCTTTTATTTGCTTCTCCTTTGAGAAGCCTTGTGCTTTAAAGTCTTGCTGCAAAAACACTTAGAAAGTTATTACAGGTAGAGTTGTCTGAGCAAATGGACATTGTTGTTTGTTATTAAAATCATGTATTCCAGATGTGGGCATTTGTTGGTCTGTCTGCTCTAAAATGACACACTATTGAATCTTTAAAGGGCTTCAGTTTGGGAAAGCAAAATGTGATTGGGCAAATTGCTAAAATATTTAAAGTGCAGCCTGTTAAAGCTTTTACTGCGAAGAGCATCACGTCAGAAGTTGTATGCAGTAAAAGCAAGTAATTGGCTTTCCATACTTATGCCAGTCAGTCAGCATGGGGCTCTGTTTCTATCCCTTCTACTTCATTGCAGATGCTAATAGCAACTCTGATATTTATTTTGGAGGAGTGGGACTGGAAAGAAAAAAAACTTTTATGGATGTGATGGTGTCAGAAAGCCCTGTTTAAAATCAAATGGTTATTGGTGTAGAAAGAGTACAGAAGAATCTTCAAAGCTGCACCCAAAATGTAACCTTTTTTCTTTCAGCTTTTGTTTAAAAGTGCCCACACTGAAAGTGTGTTAAAGTGTAAATACTTTTCATTTTTTAAACTTTTATCCCTCTTTGTACGCAGCTCTTGGGATATCTTTCCATCCATAATTCATGTTTTCCACTTACGTTGTCCTCAACTTGTTTTTACCCAGGCATGACCCCTTATTAATTCCTGGCAACGAGCAGATTGACAATATGGATGCCAATGTGAAAAAATATGACTCTACAGGGATGTTTCATTGGTGTCCAGCCAAGGACATTGAAAAGGTCATTTTGGTAGGTATTGATGATAAGTTGTGTTTGAAAAAAAGTTTATTTGAATCATAGATTGATGTCTAATGGATTAATAAATTAATCTCTGCTATCATTAAATCCAGTATATTGAAATCAGAAACACAGTGTGGTGCAATCAAAGCTAGCATTTTGGTTAAAGAATTATGAATGTATAAATTTGTATGACAAGTGCAACAATAAGAATTGATCCAAAATAAAGAATTTCTTTTTTTATAAACTGTAATTTGTGTATTTGGCTCAAATCTTTAGAGAATTAAGGTTCTAAATATTTGAATGTTTAGATGCCCCATTTATCTCTTTACACAAGGCAGTAATGATTCTAACTCAGGCAAGTGTTGCTTTGTATTTTCTCTTACTTATTGATGTGAATTTTGCTCTCTTAGAACTTCTCTCACAATTTCCAGCATTTCAAGATGCCCAAATAGGCCAGAGTAAATAGTAGTACTACTCTGCCTTTCTAGTACATTGCAGTGAGCCTAGTCTATATTTGTTTTGTTTAACTGAGGAAACCATCAAAATGACTCAAGTCATTAAAACTAATTAGAAGGCCCATCACAGTCTATTTTGCTTGGTGAAAGTTTGTGACATTTTTGTTCATGTACTCATACCTAAGGGTAACAAGTAACTAACTCCAGATCTCATACACAAAACTGATGATATTTGAAATGAACTCCCCAGTGGATCTTCACTTTGTCGCACTTCATAAAGCTTTTCCTGAGCCTGCTCTCTTAGGTTTTCCTGCACTTTGGAGTAGTGTAGCTGACAATGGTGACAGCCCCAGTTTATTCTAGCAATCAGGGGTTAAACGCTTGTCTTCACTTCTCCTCAGGGGTTTCTGTAATAACTGTGACATTGCCTGGAATTGCAATATCAGTGTTTAAACAGTCAAGCAAGTAAATTCCAAATTCTAGAGACTGAGCTGTGAGACAGAATTTGGCTGAACAACTTGAATAGTGTATGTTTATATGTACTCAGCAGGCAAAGAGGGGCAAACGCACTGTACAATGGTTTGTAATAGAGATAGAAATTTGCCTTCATGCTCTAAAGACATTTTAGCCAACAACTTCTACATATCATCCCACTCTGAAAATTGTTTCTCCCAAAATGGTGCTGTGGAGTGCCTCAATTATCATCTCTTGGTGATGCCATGTCATTTTTCCCCCTACTGGCCTGTGAATCTCTAAGTCTGGCCAGGTTCTTTCAACTTCATTTCTCATCACCTGATGCTGCCAGGAAAATGCTTTTTCTACACCTTTTCAAAGTCACAGTCCACAATTTATGTCTACATTCATATCCATGCAAATTTAACGCTGTCCTTAGAGACCACACAAGTACAAGTTAGTACGTAATTTGTAGATTGAGATTTCCCAGGCTGTCTTCTACTTGCTACCTGATGAAGCCTCAATCAGAAAAGAATTCATTTTTATGCTCAACATCTGGTTTTGCTCCATGAGTTTCCACCTGCATCAGGTAGTAAAAACTTTTTTGACATACAGACAAATACATGTGGCTACACAGAGATGGCTGAGTACAAAGTGACATATTTTACATAATTTCTTTCAAGATTTGGTCTCCATCTTGTAAAGTCGGAGTATTCCAGATCCATAGGCAGAGACGTGGAGCAACTTAGACATTTCAGCTCATGTCTTCTGCTGTTTGAAGGGTCAAGACCACTCTCTTGGTAGAGTTGTATGAAAATCAGTGTAATTGCCACAGACAAATTGAAAGTTCATGTACTTTCTAACTGATGAGAACATTTCTAATCAGAATTTCCACTGTCCTTACATAGTGAACACCTCTGCTGCATATTCTAATCTATGGTGCATTGCCATGCTTCCATAATTTAGAATAAGGGCATACACTATAAATAAATGAGGGGAAAATTTTGTAGTTCATCATTTGTCAGTTTTATTCATTTGCAGAACTTCTGTGTAATGGTACCTGAGCATAGAACTTCTTGGCAATATGATATCAGTGGATCTGCAGCCACTTTATGGAGTGCAGTAATGCTAAGGCTTGCTCCAGAAATGAAGGTCATTTTTTCCTAATGACTTTAATAATTTTGGTGTTTGAGTTGCCTGCGCAACTGACATTGCCACTGATTAAATTAGGGCAAAAATTTATCCTTGTCACTGAGACAAGATGATAATTCTCAATATCATTCAAATGTTCTCAATGAGATTTTTTTCTTATATATCTTCAACAATTTAGGAAGTCCAGTGGGCCTGAAAAGTTGGTATTACTCATGATCTTGCACAGTAGTTTTTTCTTACTGAGAGAAGCTCTGTAGAGTATGGTGGGTATCCACTGTAAGGCAGAGCACTGTAGAGCATTTTTGATTTATTCTCAAGGTAGTAGCAACTTGCCCTAAGATAATAAGTTTGACTGTAAGAGAATATGGCCCTCAATTCACAAGATATGTGTGATATCACAAATTCTTACTATGACCATTGGGCACCATTTTCCTTTTTAGACTGGTCCTGAAAAAAACTCACTATTGAATCTTCAGATGAGGCATGATTTTGCATCTCCTTCTGTAATTATTCTAATGTCTAAATGCATAGTAGATTAAATTCTTGGGTAAATCCACAGTACTTTGACTAGAACTGTCAAACTGTCTTAATCCACAGGTGTAGAAACATACACAGGACCAGAATTTGGTCCAGTACAATACCTTCATGAATACTGAAGAATTTGCAAAGGAGAGTGAAATTTTCTTCTGCTGAGCATGTTTAATGAAGTATAAGTAAGGGCAAAATGAACAGCTATTATCAGACTGCTTCTGTGTACATGAACAATATTGACAATAGTGTTTTTCCTGGTTTAAAACTAAATATATGATTTAAGCTTCCATTGTTTTATTTCTCCCTTGTCTTTTTGTTTTGTTGTTTTGTTTTGGCTTTTTTTAGACTCGAAGTGAAGCAGCGATGACAGTTTTAAGTGGGCATGTAGTCGTTTGCATATTTGGAGATGTTAAATCTGCTTTGATTGGATTAAGAAATTTAGTGATGCCTTTACGAGCCAGCAACTTTCACTACCACGAACTCAAGCACATTGTGTTTGTGGGTTCACTTGAATACCTGAGAAGGGAATGGGAGACACTGCATAACTTCCCCAAGGTTTCAATCTTGCCTGTAAGTCCAAAGCCATATTATTGATACTTTCTTATTTAGGACACCAACTGGACAGATTCGTATTGACTTTGATCTTAGGCTTTTTTTACTTTGGTCTACTTATAGGCCTGAGGACTTAGATTTTCCCTTTACTGTGTCTATGAAAACAGAGCCCTGTGAGACCTTATTAGAAGATATTTGCAGCAGTGTTTGGTTCCTCATCATCCTCATTGGATGAATTTCAGCTGCTATCAGATGTATTAGCTGTGTTATATATCGAACATTCACTGTAGTGCACTGCATGTAGCCAGTTCTGATGTTGTGATTTCCCTGACAGGATGACAGGAGTTATTTATGACATTATTTATACCCACAAAACCTTTGAAAAGAAATATTGTTACCATATCTACATAATATCTATCTATATTCATAAAAACTTCCTGCAGGCTGACCTACTTTTTAAGGAACACTACCATAGCATTTCAGTTCAGAGTCCTGCCATACTCAGGCATGGAAGTACTGTAAAGCCCTGACCCTTTGGAAATGGATGAAAAGCTTCTGTTGATTTTAGGAGGGACAACCACTAAAAACACAGTTTAGAGTTCCTTTTCCTCATGTGTATAATTATCATTCACTTATGTGCCCAAAATGTAGAAACGTGAGCTCCAGGACAAATATGCCCTCCAAGCTAGTGATCTTAGGTAGTCATAGCTATAAATGACCCACAAAGATGTAGGCAGGAGGGAAACAAGCCCACAGAATAAGTGGGAATGAAAAAAATACGCATTTACATGTTCTTAGTAATTGCATTTCAGCAGTTAAAAATTAATAAATCAATGATGATGTAACCTAAACTGAATAATTGGAAAAATAGCTATAGAATGGAAGGGCTGCCTTCATTTTTTGATTAATTCAGACTGTAGGTCTTTGTTACTGTAAATGCAGTTTTAGTGTTAGCCCTTGGCTTTTTCTGTAAACTGATCCAACAGATGGTGTCACAAGATTTTCTGCTGTCACAAAAAATGGTGTCAATATCAGATTTGGTCAGTTAATATCCTACTTTTTCTGCCAATTCCTTTTAATTCCAGTCACTGCGAAAGACCAAGGAATCAGAATTAAGCTAATAATACTGTCGAACTGTGGAGTAGAAGAGAATGCAGCTACTACTTCCAAACTACCCAGTATATAATGTGTATCCATGTTTATAATGCTTATTTGTAAAGTTTTGATTTGGAATTCTGAAGAGGCATTAAAGAAATTTCTACACCTATACATTCCCCAATCAGTTTGCACTCAAAGTTAGAGTAGTTTTGGACTAATTTAATCTCTAAAAAGTACAGAATAGACAAAGGTATTGTGTCTTATATAGTAATCAAGGGCACTGAAGACCACACAGAATTCATTACCGCTGCTTTTTTTTTTTTCTTTTTGCCTTCCTAGTTGAAAAATTCTGAGACAAAGTTTAAAATATAAGCATTGTTCTGATCTAATTATACTATTTTTAAAGTCTACTAAAGTTTCTGAGATCATACTGGTAGGAATCATGTGTTAAGGAAGGTGACTCAAACTCATTTCCTACTTCTGTGTGCTTTGGTTCACAAGTCAAAACTTGCTGCTGATATGTGATGGGTATGTGTATACAGCAGAACATAAAAACATTTCTGCTGTTTAAAAAAAAAGTGGAAATTTAATTTAAAGTCTGTATTAAAAAAGGCATTTAAGCTGCTGAATAAATTCTTAAAAAATGGGCAAATGCCAATCTTCAAAATCTTCAAGCAGCCTTAATTCTGTCCCTTTACATAAGCAGTAAGCCATTAATTAATTACATGATTGCATATTATTTTTCCCCACAGGAATCCTGCTTCATTTAGTGCACAGTAAAGACAAAAAGGACAGAATTAAGGTGGCAGGAATAATAATATCCTAACTTTTGAGTACTTCATAACTAAATCATATCTGTTTGATATCTATGGTTTTGTGTCTCAAATTATTAAAAGTAAGGTGGAATAGTCAGACTGGGTGGCAAACACTGAATAAGAACTGAGCTCTGTCTTCACTTTTCACATTTCAATTCACTTTTGCATTGAATATTCTCGATGGAGTTCTGGAGACGTTCACCATGAGTGATCAGGAGATGGAAGAGTAGGGTCTTGACTTGGTTTTATGAAAGTCACTGTGTGACAAGGGGACAGCTTAGTCTCATCATCATCATTAGGTTCTTTGGGTACCAAACCATGTGAGGCAGAAGACCAGAATCTAGTTTCCATAAAAATATTTTTTTTTTCCCTGGACCTTACAGCCCTCGTGACATAGACTTAATCTTCTGTAACTAGAGGTGTGGACTGCTGGATGTTAAAAGCAGGTATTACATTTAAACATAAAGGGTTAAGTGTCAGGTCTCAGTTGTGTTAACTATGAAAAAACCACACAGACTACACAAGATTTCATTTTAATTATTGCATTCTCTGATGGAGAATTGTGGAAGCAGAAAATGTTACATGAGTTGTGCCCATTAAGATAAAGTCTTGTTTCTGTTTCAGAGGGTTTAATCACATAACTTTGAAGGTCAGTGTGTTTTCCTTCTAGAAGGAACAAAAACAGTCATTGGAAAGGATTAACCTTTTTTTTTGTGTATTGCTTCAGGTAGAAAAAAAAATAGCTTTATCCTGATTGCATTTCAAGTGTGTAAGACATATAATGCTTTCCCGTTTAAATTGATATCCTTTTGCCTAAGACCATTGTGACTTGGTAGTAGATAAATAGACATTTAAAACACACCCCTTGTTATATTCAGAGAGCCAGAGGTTGCCACATGATAGCAACTTAAATCAAGACAATTTCAAGTCACCGATGAGATGTAGAATGCTGGCATTATTCCTGTTTCTTGTTTGTTAGTAATAGCTTGACTGAGTATTGAGACTGAACCTAAAATGCTGCCATCAGCACCAACTACCCTTTAGATTAGCACACATTTCCTATTCCCTGGCACATAGTTAGACCAGCTTAATGTCAGAGCATAAAAAAGATACTTGTTAAATAATTTCCCAAAGCTCCTTCTCAATCTTTAATTTGTTTTTCTTTTTTTTCCCTCTCCTGCCCCCCCTTCTTTTTTTTTTCCTTGTGCCGAAGGGTACACCATTAAGTCGGGCTGATTTAAGGGCTGTCAACATCAACCTCTGCGACATGTGCGTTATCCTGTCAGCCAATCAGAATAATATTGATGATGCTTCGCTGCAGGACAAGGAATGCATCTTGGCGTCACTCAACATCAAATCTATGCAGTTTGATGACAGCATTGGGGTCTTGCAGGCTAACTCCCAAGGTAAGGACTGCCCTATAATACTTCTCTGCAGTGCCTACAGGGGACAGGACCTGGCAGGAAGAATATCCCTCACTCAGTAATTCAAAGAGCCCTACATCAGCTTGCTTGACAGTTAAACCTGCTGATTGGTATGATGGCTTTTAAAGGGACAGTCACGTAGTTTCTCTGCTACATCACAAAGCACATCTTGCAGAGGAAAAAATGAATGAACATGAAACTGGTATTTTTTTCTCATTTTAGAATTTTCCTAAAACATATATAAAATTATTCCTTTCTCACCCTGCCCTGTATTCTGGCTTTCTTACCAGAGCAGTTGCTGTAATGTAGCCAAAGCTAACTCATACTTACTTTGGGATACCTGAAGCTTCCCTCTAACAAGATTTCTTTTTTGTATGACACTTTGCAACCACAGAGAAAAAAGAGCTGAGTAATACAAGCCAAAAAGTAAAATATAAAGAACAAGAACTTAAAATTTGATTTTCAGTTCCTGTGCCTTCTTGCTCAAAAGGCCACTTAGAATTAACTCAGAGCTGATTTCATCCCATGGTTTGACATGTATTCATCCCATTTAAGGACAAAATCCTTCAGTCTTTGCTGAGAGTAGGGGACAGATTCATAGGCAGCCAAAGGCTATTTTACACCAACTGTGCTTGTGCAAAGCAGCTGCAAAGCAGTCATAGGCACCCTGGCAAAGGCCATCAGTGTAAAGACAATCATCTTCCCACCCCTGAAGGTCTAGCAGCTTATGCAGCTGAAGCCTTACCTTTGATAAACTTATTAAGGGCTGCAGTAAATATCCCCTCTGGATCTAGCCTTGCTATAAAAGTAGGTGTACATAATATAGTGCTTTTGTCTTCAATATCCCCATGAGTCTGACCTAGAGAGTTTTCCCTCAAGGAACTCAAGATTCCCTCAAGATTAAGTTCAGACTAAGTTCTTTACACTGTAATCAGGAAATACAAATTATGAGCCAAAATTAAGAGGCAGCAGTGTAACTTCAAATAAAGAAACTTCTTGAATGTGGGAAGTTCTTTCTTAGAATAAAACCAGGAAAGTTAATACTAGAATAAAACTGTACTGTGAAACTAGAAGTTTGACATTTTCAAAGTCAGTTTGGGTAGTTCTCTGGATAACAGGTAGACTTGGAGATGAAGAGGAAGGAAGTGTTTTTTCAATCACATAGGTGTTTGATGTTTCAAATCTGTGGCATAGAGGTGGTAGAACATCAAATATTTTAGTGTTCTTCCCTTAAAAATTTCTCAGACTGATTGACTCACACTATGATACCTTATGATTAGGAAGTTCATTATGAAATGCAAGACAGTCAGGGAGGTTTGTTGTTTTGCTGATTCAGACCTAGGATTTGAGATTTTGTATCTCAAAACCAAATGTATTCTTTCACTGCCAGGCTGCTGGCTGTTTTTTGGTGAGTCTCTCACAGTCTCTTATAATAAATAAATAAAATTTGTTTGTCTCACTCCTTTCCTCCCTTCCTTCCTGTTCTTGAGCATGGACAGTTAGAGAATTTCCTTCTGCCTTTGCTCAGAGGTTATTGATATTTCCAACACTTGACTGTTGTATTTTGCCTCTAGGAGTACCCTAGATCTAAGACCATCCCTGAATGAGGATGGAAAAACTCAGCAATATAACAGCCATGTGCACCACATGAACATTTTTTACTCTCCATCCTTGGAGGTATTCAAGACTTGACTGGTTAAAGCCCTGAATAACCTGATCTGACCTCATAGCTGACACTGCTTTGAGCAGAAAGTCAGAGTAGAGACCCTCTGGTGTCCCTGCCAGCCTGAATTGTTCTATGATTCTGTAATATCCAAGCTGCTGCTGCAGTGTATCCCCTATAGGTAAGGAATTGGAGTCTAGGGCTGTAGTCTGAATCCTTTCAGCCCTGTTCAATTTTGCTGATGCAAAGAAGCAGAGGCACAATAGGTTAGCACATGTTTAGAAGTTTTGGACATTTCTTCAGGTAAATACTACTCTGCATATTAAAAAAAAAAAAAACAAACAAGGTGACTCTGTAGTTTTTTTGGAGGAACAGGACATAACATAAGGCAGATACCCAGCAGACTCTTTGTTTGGGAGTACTGACAAGGCTGGGGTTCTTCTAAAACCAGTTCCTTCAGAAAATAATTATCTTCCCAGTAAATTCTCTGCCTATGGTATCCACAACTTTTGGATTGGTTGCATTGCTTTCAGTATAGTAAATTTTCTTGAAAGACCTTGAGTACAGTGGTTAGACTGTCAGAAGTAATTAGATCAGTAGATAGTACAAACTTTACTGGAAATTATATCCAATCTGACACTCTCATCTATGAAATGTAACTTTAATGTACAGTAGATACAACTATCATGACAATTACATAAACCAGGTGCTTCAACTTTTGCTGGTCAACAATCATCATACCAAAACCACCTCACAGCTCCTTACTAGCAATTAAGTACCTTTAATTACAGAGTTGTCATTTTACTTTTGCTTAAACATTTGTGTATTATTTGACATACTTATCTATCCTTAACACAATATCTGGTACAAACCTTAAGTATTGGCAATATCAGTTTTTCTAGATGTATGATTTTGAATTAAGTCATTTCTCACTGAAACCATCCTTAGAAAGAGTGGTCTGTGCTATTCTTTTATGTGGCTACTATTACTGATCACAGGAAAAACTAACATTGGAAAATCTGGGCATGTGGAAGAATGTCAGTTGACCTGTGACAGAGTGTTGGAAAGAGGAAAAAACCCAAACAAAATATGTGAACAACCTGAGACACATATGGGCTAAGATGTGAGATTTTTGGTGAGGGAATTAACAGTGTAATCTTACCCTTGCTATTGTAAGTAATAAGCCTGTATAATTCTGTAGTCACTAAGCAGTGGAATCTCATACGAAAACCTGATATATAATTTATATTTATGCCTCTGAAAAAGAAAATAGCTGCAGTCATTTAACTGATAGTTTATTGAATGCACAAGGATCATTCCGGGTTTTATCTGTGATTATTTCACTCCAGCATCAGACAAAAGATGACACCAGTACAAGAAATGTGCCATAAAAAGCAGGATGCAAATTCATATAACCATAAGATAAGCCATAATCATTGGCCAGTGCTGAAGTACAGGGCCCTATCTAGAACTCCTTTGTTCTAATTTGGTAGCAGAGAAAGAACCCACAAATTTGGGGATTCTATTCCCTTTTCCCCAGAACCTCCCTCTCATCACCTACTTTGGCATTAATCATTTGAGTCCTAGGCATGTAAACTAGCCAACCATCTGTTTCCATTCAAATATGCCCTTTCCAACCAGGGACATACCATTACACCAACTGAACCCAGACTCAATCTGAGAGGAAAGGCCTTGTAGAAGGAACAGGAGAGTGGTCATATGACAGCAAGGCTTCCTGATAGCGAAAGTTCTGTAACAATAGGGCTGCCAGTTCCTGATGGATTAAGTTAACTGCTGAAAGAAAGTCTGCTGAATTAATCTGGTTTATATCAACAAAGGATTTTCTCGTTACCAGTTCAGGAAGGATTTCATACCCCTACAGCCCTTCTCGTGCAGGAACAGGGACTTGCTAGTGTCTCCTTACAGTGTTAAAATACTCCCATACTTTTGGACTGGTTAGCATTAATTGTCTGGACCTATAAATACAGCAACAACACTTTTGTCCCCTGGTCTGCCTGCCTTAAGTCCAAAATTGCATCTTAACCAACCAGAGTGTTCTGCCTTGACCTCCCGATGAAGAAGAAGAAAAATAGCTCACAGTTCCAAGGCACAGAAAAAAAATAGCATTCTGGACCAGAGCTACGAAGGATCTTGGAGTACCCAGAGTGGATGACAGTAAAGTGTCTAAGTTGTCAAATCTATGTGCATCATCAGCTGTCTAGCAACATATGACCAAATATGTGACTGCACAGAATTATTAATGGAAACAAGATGCCTCCCTTAAAAGTTTACTTACTGCTCTGGAAGGGTTTGATAGTTTTCTTTCCATAAAATATGTAATTCTACTGAAAAATAACAAACAAAAAAACAACCAACCAACCAAACAAAAAAACTCTTTCAAATTGTACTTGTGTTATTGAAAGCATTCTTATGGCTGTCTGCACTGAACCTTTCAAAGCTGACTGAGCAACATCTTCAGCTTGCTAGAGGTTAGTGGTTCAGACTCTGATGTCCTGAAAATGAGCTTTTGGAAATCATCAGGGTTACCTTTGGGAGACCTAGATTCCAAGGACAGAAAGGCTAAAGTGTTTCCTATGGAAGCTGCAGCAAACTATCACTTTAACGATCATTAAAGATTCATTATCTTCTCAGATACAAAATGCTCTAAAGTCGGAGTTTGGCGCAGCTCTTCACAAAATGACCAATAAACTCAGTCAGATGTCTTAGCTGTGACGAGGGAAGTCCTGGTTTTGCCTTGGCAGTTCCTCAGTTAGATGTTGACTGATTGTCTTCCTAGAAGGGTTTGTAAAGAGCTATGTATGTGGTGGAGAAGAAGGGCAACTCTCAGGTGCTGGAGGTTTATTTTTATTGTCCCTTGATCCTTCCTGACTCTCATTCTGTCCCCTCAAATACAAAGTGGGATTATTTTATCATGAAGATAAAATACTGGAGAGAAGACCAAATAATATTAGTTCCATGTTAGTGTTTGCACTCCCTAGCCATAACATTTTTCCAAAGCACCCAGGAAGATTGAGTCTGGGATGGGCTCTGCCTTGGCAGTTGTGTTGGGAGACCTCCAGTAATTCTCCCTTTCTTCATTCTGTTGACCTTCCATCCTTTCTTCTTTAAGTAGCATCTATTGACAGTTCCCATTTAGTTTTTCATGTTTCTCATATTTTCTTTCATCGTCTTAGATTGTGGGAATTCTACTTGTTGTTTTACCCACCAGATGAACAGGACTAAACACAAAATATTTTTCTTCGGTTGTAACGAAAACTGCTATTTGGCTTTCTTCCAAAAAAAAACCCCAAAAAGACAATTATACTTAACTGGTTAGAGATTTATAAATACTGTACCAGAGTAGCCTCTGGGTAGTAACTTTAGACATCCAACTCAATAATTTTCTTTTATTGGATAGTGATTTAGATCTTGAGTCCTATATAATAAAAGCAGTACATTTCATTAAAAAACACTTACTAAACAATAAAGAAAAGCAATCTTATTGCTCCAAGCGGGTCTAAAGTGCAGAAGGGGGAGGCTGTATAGTAACATTTTACCTATGGACATTAGAAGACAGATCACAGTACAGCATGGTAGATGTATTTCAGCATAGTAACAATTGCAGCTGTTTTCTGAATGACTTCAACTTATAAGAGTTTTCCCTAGGAACACTATTTCAACACATGAGAGACCTTTTTAAGGCCTTCATTTACAGTTCTTGTAATAGATCCTCCAACAAGAAAGAATAAAGAGAAAAAAATAAAGAGAGGATGAACTCCTGGGTAATACTTCTCATACATCATGGCAGGATTCTTCTGGGTAAAATCCTATAAAATCAAGTAAACATAGTCAGAATTTTACACACTTTCAAGTGTGACTGATTACACAAGCTAAAATAACCTTGTGCAATTTAGTTTCATTTGATCCAGTTCCTTTAAAAATCATTTATGGCTTCATCATAATTTTTTCTTGGAGCTGGCTTAAACTTTGATAGAAAGGACAAAAACAGCTGGCCACTGTGTTTCATTAGATTTATTTCACAAGCTGCTGATTAATTCTTAAATTACTGCAATTTGGGGTGGACTTACAATCTTACAAGTCTTACAATCTGTTGCAAGAAATTTCCTGTTAAAATAAATTCGAGGTCTATATTCTATTGTGTTCGCAGGTCTTATATTCTTTTTCACTTCTGCCAGTCAATAATTCTTTATTTTTTTTATCTCTGAAATGTTAGCAAAAGAGAGAGAACAACAATAGTATTATCAGGACTACAAATGAAAATTCTTAAATAAGGAGAAAGGATAAATACTGTCTGAAATGCTTGGTAAGCAAAGGTTTTGTGCTGTTAGAGATGTTTGTTATAAGTTCAGAACAATACTTTTATTCCTGAAGGAAGGGGTTTTTTGGTGAATGTTGAATCTTACTATTATCTTATTTTGCAGTCATGAGATAAAGTTTTTAAGTGAAGATCTCAGACTGTAGGTTTTGATAATCATAGATAGCGTTACTTTTTAGATTGTTATGGAATTTGGTAATCTGTGGCAACTCCAGCACTGTTTTCTATGTTTAATTTGCTCTATTACATGAAAACAGAGAAATAAAGAGCCTTCCTTTGAAATGCAGAAAATCAAACTCTACTTAAGACAGACTTTTTGTTACTTAACCTCCTTAGGAAAGCATATAAGTTAATGTAGAATATTAAATGTAGATGTAATATTAAAAGCAAATAAAGAAAAAGTGTTGGCAAAAAGTGATTTGCAGGCACTGTTTTAAATGTCAAAATGAGCTATAACACTAATTTAATTTTTTCAGTACTTAGATTCCTGTGTGTCTTTGCAAATCAATGTACTTTAGGCTGCAGAATGCTTGTTATACTTCAAGATAAGTCATAATTTCCTAAATTACACAGACATTTTGAAAAAATTTCTTCTAGACCGGTCACATTTGCAAAAGTGGCAAGTATTTTGCATTGACATCAGGGTCATTAATTTGTCAGGATTGATAGTTCAATGTAGAGGTTGCACATGATTAAGGATGTTTTTATGCCGTGTATTTCTGAATGCTCCTTGTATTTTTGCTAGCATCGGCTGTTGTTAATAAC
Source organism: Chloroceryle aenea (assembly GCA_013399075.1). NCBI lineage: Eukaryota > Metazoa > Chordata > Aves > Coraciiformes > Cerylidae > Chloroceryle > Chloroceryle aenea. The sequence continues at coordinate 127,820 of VWZY01012120.1, forward strand.
AAAAATAATAACCCAATTAACAAAGTTTTACTCGGTTGATTATTGTTTAAATAACTGCATTTTTAAATGTTTGTGGTAGTTCGTTTTTATTATTATTTTTCAAAACAAAGGCTGACCATCCTTAGTAATGAAGTTCATAACTGAAAAATGAGATAAGGGTATCTTAACTTCCCAGCACATGTCCTACATCACCATTTGCTCACAAAAAAAAAAAAAAATCCAATTTTTGAAAATTAGATCACTGTGATAAATAACTCGCTATTACCTTTTTGCAACATGCACATAATTTCTTATCCTGCTGAACAAGATGGATCAGCTGATAGCTGTTATTTATTTTATGGTAGCATGCTGGAGCCATAGATGGGATTAAGAGCTTGTTGTCATGGTCCTGATATATACAAGAATAAAATATGGCTTTTGCCCTGGCAAGTTTACAATCTGATGCCTTGCTTGTTCCAAAACTGAAGTTACATGCTCAATGTTATACGGGTTAATAAATCTTTCTGACTTCAATGAAACTATCCACCTGTGTAAAGTTAGATTATGTGCAAGTCTTTGGAAGATTTGAACTTAAATAAACGAAAGAGGCTGGGTCAGAGAGAGACTGTTCACTTTGTTTCCTGTACTACAGAAGCAATCTATGTTAGGACCTTGCTAGCCTTCCAGCCTCCCCAAGAAAACCTTGACAGAAAGGTTTGCATCCAGCACTGTTTCTTATACTTCCCCTGCAGCTGGACACTAGCATTAGCTGCTGGAACTTCCACACTTGGAGAAGAGTATCCTGTCTCTCAAAAACAGGAAAACTTATTAAGAAAAAATATTAGGAAAAGAGGTTTTCAATTCTGTTGCTTATAAACTAAAAAAGTGTTGGGGAATGTCTGGAGAGATGGGTTTCTCTGACACATTTTCCCTGTATTAGAGAAATGCTGGAAGGCCCTAGCCCAAATACCTTCAAGCTTTCACAATTGCCTCTTTCTCCTCTGCTTTCAAGAAACCTTCTGCTTCAGCCAGAGAAAGATAAAACTGGGCAAAGGAGGTAGATAGTACAGTACATCAAGCACGTGATTTCACACTTAAACTATAAATATATTTAACCATCCCAAGACTGTTATAAATTCCTAGTAACTCTATTTTATTATTATTTGCTGTTCAACATCTTGAAATCAAACCCCCTATTATGAAGGTGTACTATTTTGTGCATTTCTGATGCTGAGGAATAAAAAAACCCTGCTCTTTTTATGAGCATTAATTATACACCAGGCAAGGAAGCAATTGCCTCTATGTTATGAAATATTAAATCAAAATGCTTCCTGTTCCCAGATGTCCCAGAGATAAATACAGCAGTATTTTGAAGCCCCACTTGGAGCTGTTTTGCCTGCAAATTTATAGTTTTGTCTCCATTTTCAGAAAACCCTGTTTTATGTGAAGTATAGCACTCTTGGTAGTTTTTAAGGAGCAAACTCCTCTGGAGTTGCCTATGTAGGCAACAACTCTTATGTAGATTGCACACAAGGGATCTGAAGTTGAAAGGCTCCTTTAAGATGACAAATGGGTTGAAAGTGTTATTGTCTTTGATTGCATGCCTTACATCATCTGTATGTAGGAATAAGAGAGCTATACTTTATCTTTAGCCATTTTATAAATATTTAAGTCCTTATAGTTGCCTAAAGATATTAAAGCATATTTTACAGTAGTTGGAATATAAATATTATATATAGCACAAGATACCAAAGTAGTTTAATGAATTCATAATTTTCTGTTCACTTTTATTGGAATGTGTTTTATGTTCCAAAACTTCCATTTAAAGAATAAGAGACTATTCTGCTCCCTGACAAGATGTGAGCCAATAGTGAATGTTATCAAAACTGCTCTAAATGATGATATGGGACTTCAATTAGCAAGAAGAAAGGAAACATGGGTATTGGAATGTACTACACCAGTCTCTGTGTTTTAACATTAAAAGAAGTCTTTGAAGAAGCCATTTGTTTTTTAAGTCTTTATGAAACTGTAAGGCGTTTTGCTTCTCTGTCTCTGTATTTTTTGAAAGTTCTTCATTGCAGAAGCAGGTAAATGTCTGGATCCAATTATGCAAGAGGAAATTTTTTAAAATTTGAAGTTGAGTTTCTAAAACAACCAACCATAAAATCTTGTGACATGAAATGTATAAAAGGTCTGTATTTCATGACCCCTTGGATACAAACGTTTGTTGAGGTTATGATTCTGAATCTTGCAAAATCCCATCAAATAAAAATATTTTTTTAATATTTCACAGCTTCACTATTTCCCAGTAGGAATCTGTGCTGGGTAATACTTGTTAATTACCCACAACAAAAGTAGACACACAATGCTGGTAAATTACCTGACCCTTTGCATTTTAATGAGACAACAAGGATTTCATGAAGTGATGTTGTTTCAGTGGTTAATGGTGTCAGCAATGTTGTAATTGTAGGCTAAGGCACATTAGCTGCACAACCACATGTAGGAAGGGTTTCTCTCGACAGGCCCTTTGGAGAATAGAACAGGGTATTATCATTAAGCCTATGTCATTTGCATGCTGCTAATCACTTACTTTATCATCTTGTGTATCCATTGTCTTTCTTTAATTGCACTTTAAATGAAAATTAAAAAATAGTTCCAATGCCCACGATACTTGTGATAGCATCTTGATTATGAAGATAACTTCAAGAAAATGGAACATATAGATAATATATTACAGGATTACAAGATAGTTTGAAAGTTATAGACCATAGCAGGCAGCCTCATGAGCGTAATTCTGGTATCTTTCTTTGCTTCAGTACGCTTTGTTTGTTTAATAAATAGTTATTTATCTGCATAAAGGTGGTTGGGGTTTTTTAAAAGAACATACATGAGTTAAGAGATCAATGTCACTGTTTTTGCTTTAGTGTGGCAAAGATACAAAACATCAATATCCAGCAGATTCCACCAGTCCAATAACGTTACAAGAGAAAGGTAGATTTTAGTTCTTTATTCTTTCTAGTTAAAACCTAGTCTGTGATATCCATTGTAGAAGAGTAGAATCTTACACCTGCCAGCAAGCTGCAGAACTTCAACAGCTTTAGGGTAAAACTTGCAAAATACTTGCCATTCTTTTATCAGGACAGACCTGTGGACTTTTGAGTTTGACATGGTTAAGTTTGAGGCAGCCCAGACTTCCCATAGTTGGCAGTCTTTAAAACCTTTGTAGCTTTTGGCTATCAAGAACCTTTTAAACCTTTCTGCATCTGCGAAGTTGGGTATGCCAGCTGAATGGAGGCACAACCTCCATTTGAGAATAAGTATTGCTGTGCTTCTGGGTGGTTTTGCAGCCTTTCTTTTAAACTTCTGAACAACAACAAAAAAATCCTGAAAAAGTAAATCTATTAATTTTGCAAATGATATGGTGGGAATTTTTATTGAAGGAAGAGGGGGTAAAGTTTCTTCTTGAGTAGTTATTGAGATATCTTTCTATTCAACACAGCCCAGTAAGATTATGGCTCTTAGGAATTTTCATAATGTCTTATTTGGATGCAAGATTAAGATTATATAAAATTTCTGTAATGTCACAGGAACACCCCATCTTTTGCAAACTTTCCATAGACCTTTAAAGTAGGTCTGTGAAAGTATAATTGAGAATGAATCTTTCACATCGATTTGAAGTGAGGTTGCTGGTTTAAATTTTGTATTCAGCTTTAAATGTCAGGTACTCTTCATAGGGATTTTCCCACAAAATATTGGAAAATGATTCTTTGAAATATACATTCATGGAGTTTTTAAACACAGATTTGAAATCTTATTTACAACATTTTCTTAGCCACATATGTGGCATGTAATGTTTCCATTTTCAAGTCCTCTTGATAATCATTTTTATTGTCTAGCACCTACAGTAATTTTACTAAACACTAATGAAAATTGCAGGCTTTCTGTTTTTAAATTTCATTAGTAAGTGTTGATAAGCTTAGTGTGTGATTTATAATTCATGAAAGGGAAGAAATGAACTAATTGTTTTTCTTGACAATCAGTAGAGACGAAGTTGGTAGCAACATGGAACAGACATACAGTGTTTCCTTCCAGGTGTTCCATGAAAAGATGAACTAGGAATTGAAGATCTCTCTGCCCACCCTTGCTGATCAGCAAAGGGAGGAAGGGAATAGCAATGCCTTATTGAGCTTCTCCTCCAAGACTAGTACTTCCTTGTTTCTCTATAGGATTTAACTCCCATGAGGCAAAACAGGAGCTACACTGATAAACAATGGGAGGTCTGTCATGGGAAAAAGGTGGGAAAGTGCTTATGCACTGTTTTTTTGTATACTTTTCTCTTTTTTTTTTGTTGATATATAGAATCACAGAATGGCTTTAGGTGGAAGGGACCTTAAAGATCATCTAGTTCCAAACCCCCTGCCATGGACAAGGGACACCTCCCACTAGACCAGGTTTCTTGAAGCCTCATCCAGCCTGGTCTTAAACACTTCTAGGGATGAGGTGTCCGCAGCTTCTCTGGGCAACCCATTCCAGTGTCTTACCACCCTCATAGTAAAGAACTTCTTCCAAATGTCTAATCTAAATCTACCCTGCTCTAGTTTAAAACCATTGCCCCTTGTCCAGTCACTACATGCCCTTATAAAAAGTCCATCTCCAGCTTTCCTGAACATATATTTGAACAAATTGTCTGTTATTTACACGTATGACTGTATGCTTGGATATTCTTCCCCCCTAGAATGGCCATAAGAGGCATAAATTGCTTTCTAGTTTCTTGATTCTGAATCCTGTACTGATTGAAGCAGAGGTTCCCGAATTTTACAGATTGGGTACTACCAGTGGTATCACTGCAGTTCATCACACAGTTGTATCTACACAACCTTAGATATTATTAGTAGCTGATATATTGCTACCAGTACGTTGTTCAAGAATACACAATTAGAGAGCCACTTCAGTTTCATCCTGATTCTGTAACTGCAGTTTCTATTTTGATTTTTTTTTTTAATGTGAGAAAGGAGGAATAGAAAGAAAAGGAAATCTTTGTTGTCTATTTCTTTCCAGTCATAGTCAAGAATAATTACAAGAAATTACACAAATTTAGTATTTGGTAAACTTATACTGAAACTGGAATAGAATGTGGCATTGTGTGCATGTGACATATAAACCAGGGTTGATACACTGAACTGAACAGAACATAAGATTGGATTGGTGTCTTAGCCATTCCTGAACTGCAGTATCAGAGGGTTGACATTTCTTTTAATGGAGATACTTTCTGGAGGTACTTACCTTCCTATTACTTTATCATGCATGACAAGGATGGTTTTTATACTGGACAGTGATGCTGATGGTTCTGAAGTGCAACTAACTGTGCTGATGGGATGGTGTATGTGTTTTTAAATATACTCCAAACACTAGGATGGTATTTCCTTATTCCTATTTCCAAATGGGTGCCATGTTATTTGAAAGGTTCAGATTAAACTTCAGCAAGGATGTAGTAAGCTATCTTTTTTCATCAGTGTGGGTTTGAGGTTTTTCTGAAGTATACAAATACTCCTTAGACAATTATTATTCCCCACAGTGGTAACTGCACCTGGGTGTGAGTGATTAATTGTGCTTTCTGTGGAAGAGGTGGTTGAGTTAGTGTTACACAAACTTTCATAGTTCAAAACAACTTAATACTCATTTTCACACATGGTATTTACTAAGATGTCTTTAGCAGACATGCTACTCTGAAGTTGCGTGTGTTACAGAAGGCAGTATTTGAGTGACAAAGAACATGACTGATTTTTTTTTCCCCCCTTTTTATGCTGCTCAAGTTGGAGGTCTGGTAAAAAATTTTGGCTTACAGAGCTTTTGTAGTGGTAAGCTGAAAGCACAAATGCCAGAAGGAAATTCTCTGTTAAGCCTCTCTTTAAAAAATACATTTACACAAAATCCATGTTCCGTAACTCTGAGTGTTGAATCGAGCCCTAAAGTTTTTAAACTGGAAATGTAATCTTTGGGAATCACCTGTTTACTGTCACTTGACTATGTGCTTTTATGATAACGTGTCCACTAAAAGGTTGTGACAGGATTCAGTGAAATCTGGCAGGATTGGACATGGGCACAAAATGCTTTACAGTCAGCAGGATTTGCAAAGAGTTGCTATTCTGAAATATGGAGTAAGATGGGAGAGGAGCTTTTGGATACTTGCAAATAGATTAGACTGCAGGAAATGTGCAGGAGGCCTATGGAGCATACTTGCCAGATAAATTAGAGGTGGTCTTGATCTGAATCCAACCTGTCTCAGAGCTCAGCTCTGGGAATCTAGTTCAGATTTCTTTGATAAAAATGAGGCTTTAGCCTTCACAGTAAAATCTTTGATCCCCAGGACAGCCTTGAAAGTGCAATTTTAGTTTTGACCCAGTCTATGGAGAACTTAATGACATTTTACCATAGGTTTCCAGCTCAGTTCCAGCTTGAGTAATTTAAAAGTCTGCTGGCACTATTTAGCCCACACAGACCATGAAGTCGACCGTAAGTAAGTACAAGTTGATGGAAAAACAATATTGCTAGAACAGAGTGACAGATGTTGATTATCACAAAATGTCTGTTTAAGCATTTTATATGGATCCATTTCCTCACTGCATACACCTGAAATTTTTGTAGAAGTTACAAAGTAATTGTACTTAAAGATGTGGAATCATCTGCTAAAGAAATTGTTGGAGTACATATTGCAAAAAATGACTGCTGTGGTTATTGCTGTTGCTGCTCAGGGGAGCTATTCAGATGCCTCATTTATTGAAGCTTAATAGATTAAAAGTCCAAATTGAGTCTCATGATATAAACCTAATCAAATTCTAATCTGCATAATTTTCCCATAAGCAGCAATGGGAAATTTATTTAATTTATGTTTCAGTAGTTGCCAATCATGTGTTGGATAACATTGAGGCTTTTATTTATCAAAATATTTTTATTGATTGCTTGCTGTGACATCTGGCTTCCCTCTTCCTTTTTCACTAAGTCAAAAATATATTTTATTTGGTATAACGTAAGGTATAATGACATAATGTATAGTCTTCCCTAACATGCCTATATAATTTTTAATGGTGAGCTTTCAATTTTATTTGTAGTTATTGAATACCTGTCTCTCTGAACTAGGTAATGTAGCTTAATTTATTTGATAAGTTTTATTCAGCATATTTATTTATTTTTGCCTGAGGTCTAAATATGCAAGGTTGATTAATGATTAAACTGAAAAGAATTTGGCATCATTTTATACTAAATTAGTTTAGCTGCACACGTGTGCTACCAACTTTGTGTCCTAGGATTATATAGTGTAGAAAGCTATTAAATGGTACATGGGGAGTAGCTTGTCATGACAGTGTCTAAAACCACAAGAATTATAATTTCTGATATAAATTTAACTGTATTCCATAATAATTGCTGAATGAATACGTGGTGCTATTTCTTCTCTCTCTTTCCAATTATTTATATATTTCCAGTCAGTTCTTTCTGACCAAAATAAGAAAAAAGCAAGAAAAGTCTGTGAGAAGTAGCCACGCTACTCTCTTGCACCTAGACAGTAGTATTAGGAGTATTTGCTATACCTAGAGGTGTAATTCACCAGAAAGAATGGTCACTTGCCATCAAGAGAAAGAACAATCTGAGAGAACAAAATTCTTTCCCAACAGGAGTAGGCTTTGGAAAACTAGGTTCATGATAACAGAAAAATGGAAGAAAAAGTAGATGGAAAACTAAAGATGACATGACAGTTACAAAGCAAAACAATAATTCAGCAAATTCAAAGCACATGGTGTATTGGAAGGAGTTAAAATATTCTCTGTCCAGTTTGTAAAAATGTAGTACTATGTTAATGTGAACACATCCCAAGCAATAGGGTAAGTGTGAATGAAGTAGTTTGGAAACTGTTGTCCTCTGCACATCCTTTGTATTTTACTGTTTGTTGTCCTCGGTGTTTTCAATTAGAGAATTACCCAATCATTCCTCCGATTCTAGAAACAGATTAAAATATAGGTGCTTAAAGACAACTACAAGACAATGCTAGCTGTCAAGCAGTAAACTCCTGATGTTCCAGCCATTTGCTTTGGTAGCTTTGGATTGCGTAAGCTGGTGGTGAACCTCAGCAGAGTTATCATTTGTGTAATTACCACAGGAGATATGGTGAAACAGAATGCCACAAAACAGGAAGTTTCAGATGGACTTCATCTTGATTTTTTGTCTGCATTTGATAGTGAAACTCAAAATGACACTTAAACGGGGAAAAGACTTGTTTAAGTACCTGTGAATAAAACCTGCTAAGTTATACACAATTCTGCACTATGCTTAAAGTATGCTATTTCTAACATATTATCCTGTTCACAATAGAAAATGGAAACAATGTGGTTTCATTCAGTGCTAGACCTCAAGATGATGAAACTCTAATCCTTCTCTTGATCTTTATTTTTACAACTTAATCCTGCTTTGCTAGAACCAGCAGACCTATAAATCCTTAACAGCTTCAGCATGTGGGACCATTAATGCACCCAGAACGATTCTCACACTTTGGGGTGTGGAAACTAATATTGATCCCCTTCTTTGTGCTTTCATTAGAACATTGATTTGGACATTTTCACCATAGGTTTCTTTAGTTCAGCAGTATGGGAACAGACATTAAAGAAGAGCACTTCCTTGGGAGGAATGTGGCTGCTTGTTCTCTGTAACTGTGTCTATCAGTGTTCAGTGCTCCAGGGGTTGTTCCAATCAGAGGGTTCTTATAACTGAGAAAGCTATCCTTCTTCACCCTCTGCTCCCTGTAGATTTAGCTTGGCCTATTTTGGGCCCAGAGCATCTCCAAAGGTGCTGCAGCCTCTGGGAGATCTGGGAGCTTATGCAGTCACATCTGTTCTCCCACATTCCTCTCCTTTTCCAGAGCTTTAGAGATAATCTCCAAGAGATTATTAGATCTTCAGGCACAAATTACAATAAAAGTCAGAACTGAAACCAGATTTCAGGATTTCCAGGTTCTGAGGCCAAACTACAACTGTCTGTCTCAGACCACATGGGACGTTGACACTAGAATTGTTTCTAAATTGAATGGCTGTAACAGATTCCCATGAATGTCAGCAGCTCTTTAGCTGCATGACTGCTGCTGAACTTTCCAGGTATGCCCAAGTGGCTGTACTATGGAGAATAACAGGTATAGTCTAGCATTCAATTGAATTCACTGGAATATTAATGGACATTGTCAGCAAACAGTAGCAAAGGGATATAACTGTGAGGTCCTTTTGTAAAGAGAATTATTTCTTTTTGGCTGGCTCTGCTTAATGGAAATCCTTGTCTTGTATTCCTGCATGCTAGGTTGTCGGGGGGGTGTTTGGCATTTCACCACCTGTGTGTTATTCATATAAGCTCTAAATATGATTGTTGTTTCATGCTTCTTAGATGAGCCACAGCTAGTTAATATATGCTTTAAAAATTATATTTTTTGGACATTAGTGCATTTGTTACCCAATGAATCTCATGATACCTTTCCCTAGAATAGCATTATTTAAAGGGCACTATCAATTTACATGACATTTTAATGACAAAGCCACCAACTTTAGGTCTGCCAAGTGGATTTTCAGTTTGGGAAACTGCATTCTGCCTGCATAGAATTCCTGTTCAATAAAACATACATCTTTGGAAGGGAAGGGGGCCAAAGAGGAAAGGAACGGGGGGAAAGGGGAAGAGGATCATAAAGGATCCATTATGATGCTTTAGAATGGTAGATATTTTATGAAAAACATAAAAATCTGGTTTGAGAATAGGGCCATCTGTGTCTCAGTGAAGTCAGTGGAACAGAAGCGGTGCACATCCAAGAGCCAAGCTTCTTTCTACATTAAAACCCCAGTAAGCATTTACTGGCCCCTCAGCAAACTAAAAGGATTTATTTACTGCTATGGAGTGCAAACCTTCCTGCATTTCATGGGACATTACTCGGTTGAGTTAACAGCACAGGAACAAAACCCAATGGTTTGTGGCCAGCAAAATCAGCAGATCACTTGACCATCAGAGCAATTGCTCCAAACACCATGTAAGCAGAGCAAACTATGATTATTGCTGTGCTTACAGTGGGCAGAAGTCACTATTAAGTCATGCCAGCATTCCTTGATTTTGAACTTCATTGCAGTGCCATTGTGTCTCCTAAAATACCTGTATGTAACTGCTGAGCCATAGTTAGTGCTCCCTGAGTTCCTGAGAGGACCATGGGATCTCCTGAGAGGACATGGCTCTCACAGAAGTTAATAAGTGCTCATCACTTTGTAAGGGGGCATTCTGTAAGAAACAAGGAGGGCTTATAGCCAACTGGCCCTGCTGAGCTCTTGAGCTGGGCAGCATCTGGATCCCCTGTAATTCTTTGAAAAAACAGCTCACCTCCTTGTGAGGAGGAAATTTCCACAAGGTTCTCCATCCACAAAGATGAGAACATTTTAAAGAAGTAGGATCTTGAAATTCTTTAGTTGTTTCACCTGCTTTTGTGAGCAATAGCATTCCAAAGGTAGCTGGGAAATATTTCTTTGCACAGAATCAAGTTGTTGAACTGCAGGAGGCTCAAATACCTTCAGAGTAGGTAGCTGAGTTAGGGCATGTGAGTCCTTGCCTCTCAAAGAGGAAGGCTGCTGATAGGAGGGAAGCAATGTCTCCGGACTGCCAGTTCTGATTTTGAGCATGACAGGAGCCCTGTATTCCTTTCAGAGACATGGTATATTTAATACAGTTTGGCAGCATCTTGTTTCAGAGAGGGACAGGGGCTCGCTACCTCCTGTTGAAGACCAAGCCATTTCTAGTGTTTGATGTTGTGGTGGTTATCACCATAGCCAATGGTGGTTGACCCTGGATGGCAACTAAACACCTACCCAGGGATGGCGAAGAGAGGCAGAAGGGCAAAAGTCAGACAAAAATTTCATGGGTTGAGGTAAAGACAGTTTAATAAGTGAAAAGGAAAACAAACAACAAAAACAAATAAACAAAACCCCCACACACAACAAACCCAGAACCACAACAAAAACCAACCAACCAAAAACCCCCAAGCACATAGTGCAAAGGCAATCACTCGGTACATACAGCAATTTAGTACTGGATGCAGTTGGCTCCCGGAACTGCTATGATTGTGCTGCACCTTACCTCCTAATTTTTGGCAAAGAGAATTCCCTTCTCCAGAAGCCCCCTGCTATCACTGTATTTCCTTATGCAGTGTCTGTGCTCAGGCTTGCACAGGCCATGTGAATTTTACTGTAGAGGCTGATCCTGTTAAGCAATTGTAGCCACAGCTCCCTCAGTTGTTTGTTGAACAAGGAGACACTGTGGTTATAAGAAGATCAGAACTATCAGCCCTGTTTTACAATTTTGATGAGCGTTAATGGAACAAGGTTTGGGGACTGAAGGAGAAAATGGAATATGAAAAGCAAAATGAAAAGAGGCTGTGAGGAAAGCATGTCATTTCTAAATGAATGCTCTGTGCAGAGGAATTGAATCTTTTCACAGCTGAAAATGGATCTTAAATCTGATGCCTTAGCTTGTTTCAGCTTCTGTAATGAAATAGAGTTTTCCTAATACCCTGTGACCTGAATTTCTCCCTGCTTTATGGGTGCTATTCCTTGACGTACAAACCTGTATTTTCTCAAGTCAGCATTTGATGATGGATGTCAAAATACAGGTCATGTATTATGCATATAGCATTACCGATTTAAGGTGTTTACTTGTCAAGTTGAAGAAATTCAGAAATGTCACATTCACTGAATCTGCACAGCTGTCACTTGTAGTTTTTCATGCCTTTAAATGAAAGTTCTGATAAAGCAGGTTAGTTTTCCTGCACTTTTTTTTTCCGTCTTCTAGAGGAAAAAAATAGAAAGCCTATGTACAGAATTTACATGGTGGCTTGGAAGCAGGAAGGTGTTACGATGCCTTGTGACTCCAAACATATAGGCACACAAAATCCCAAAGTACTCCAATTTTCCTTTACTGAAAACATGACAAGATTTTTCTGATTTTAAAAAGTGAATTCGTAGAGGTGTCTGGATTAAGCATGGACAAGGAAATTAAATTAAAATAGCATATATTTCTCACATCTTCTAAGACCATAGGATGAAAAATATGAAGGCATGAGTCTATTTTTCATTCAAGGAGAAAACAGAATCCCTTTAACATGCTTCTGGCATTTCAGACTGAATGCACTGTGTGTGCAGTGTGCAATTACAGAGCTCTTGACAGTCTGTGTCTAACAGAAATGCCACATTTACTTCAATTTTCTAACACTATGCTAGGAAGACAAATATTTGAAGGGTTAGAGAGAGGTGGCTACAAATAGCCTTCGATGGAGAGAGTGTGTGTGTGTGCCTCTCTCTGTGTGTGCTCATTACAATGGAGGAAGGGCAAGAAGGACTTAGACATGTAGATGCAGTTATGCCAACTTTCATCTCTTTGCTTTTGGCTAGTAGGGAAATACTGATGTGCTCTTACCATCTGAAGAACCTGATTCACTAAACGATGTTTTAGTGAGTGCATCCTGAGATGGGGAGAGGAATGCCTTCAGGAAAAAGAGAGATGCAGAGCCTCAAGGGATGCTCCCAACAGTACAACTCCTAGGGTGCATGGGAACAAGATTTTTTTTCTCTATTCTCGGATGAGTGTTAAAAGTCTTACTGCTGCCATTTTGACTTTTCTGTGGATGACCCAACAAGCCCTGCCACTTTAACTGCTCAAGAAGTCTGCAGCTACTTGGGGGTTTTATTTAATGTACCGTGACAAAAGGGACTTCTTGCCTTTCCTGTAGCATAATAAAATACAAAACTTAAACACCAGAGTCTGCTACAGAAGGAGGTGTCACACTAATACCCACCTGTCCTCAGACAGCATTCCCTCCCATTGGAGTCCCACTTTAATTTTCCTGCTGTTGTGTCAGAGTTGAGTCTAACTCATGAGGTAGTGCCTGAAGGAGCTCTGTTAGACTCTCTTTGTGAGTCTGAGAAATCCTAGGCTCTGCCATGCAGCAGGAAGCATTTGAAGATCAGTCATAGTGCCAGGCACAAGGAAACTTCTGCAAACCAGTACCAGTTGAGAAAGCAATTCACTGTCACCACACCAGTCTTACTGAATTAGTTCCAGCACAACGAGTAGTATTAAATGGCCGACTGTTCACATTTCCAATTGTCTCTAAGAAATCTGCTTTCTAAAGATTTTCTATGCTCTGCTATTATTAAGTATAATTGCTTTGCTGTCTTAGGCTTGCCTATGGTGATGTTTTTGTCCTGCAAGCCTGTTGAAGATACCACATCCATTTCTTTTCTCCTAAAGAATTTCTTCGAAGATTTTTCACTCCCTTTTTACTTATCCCGTCCTCACAATCTTCATGTTGCAGCTAGTTTTCATGTGATGGTCAGAAGGAAATTCATGCTGTTGTTACCTTCTGGAGGGCTAAGTGAGTCTCTCTTCTCAGTGATTCTAGTTTTACTACCTATGTATTTTATATGGGATACAGACAAAACCTAGGGAAAAATAAACTGAATATAAAATAAAATTTTAAATCCCAGTAAATCAAGAAGTCTAGGTCTAGTGGTCCTTATAGTTTGTCTTGTGTAGGGACAATTTAAGCATGATGGTATTTATCACTGGAAAAGAACTATAAATCCCTTGTGAGGACACCCTATGGATGTCATCTATCTGGAATTCTGTAAAACTTTTGACTCAAGTCCCAACAACAACCTTCACTCTAAATTGGAGAGATATGGATTTGATAGGTGGACTGCTCCATGGACAAGGAATTGGGTGGACAGTTGCATCTAGAGGGTAGTGGTCAACAGCTCCATGTCCAGATGAAGGTTGGTGCAAGGGGTGTCCCTCAGGCGTCAATACTGGGACCTATGCTGTTTAATATCTTCATCAATGACATAGTGGGATTGAGTGTACCCTCAGCAAGCGTGCATTTGACACACCAGAAGGACGGGATGCTATACAGAGGGACCTGGACAATCTTGCAAAGCGGGCCTGTGTGAACCTCATAAGGTTCAACAAGACCAAGTGCAATGTTCTTCAGGTAGCTCAAGGCAAACCCCAGTATCATTAAAGGCTGGGAGATGAAGAGATTGAATGCAGCCCTGTGCAGAAGGACTTGGGGGTACTGGTGGATAAAAACTGAAAATGAGCCAGCCCAGAAAGCCAACTGTACCATGGGCTGCCTCAAAAGAAGTGTGGCCAGCAGGTCAAGGTAGGTGATTCTGCCCCACTTGGAGTACTGTATCCAGCTTTGCAGTCTTCAGCACAAGAAAGACACAAACCTGTTGAAGCACGTCCAGAGGAGAGCCATGAAGATCTCAGGAGGCTGAAGTACCTCCCCTGTGAGGACAGGCTGAGAGAGTTTAGATTGTTCAGCCTGGAGAAGACAAGGCTTCAGGGAGACCTTATTGTAGCCTTCTAGTACTTAAAGGGGACTCTGTCAGGGAGTGTAGTGATAGAATGAGGGTAACAGCTTTAAACTGAAAGAGGGTAGATTTAGATCAGCTATTAGGAAGAAATTCTTCACTGTGAGGGTAGTAAAGGCACTGGACCAGGCTGTCCAAAGAAATTGTGGATGCCCCATTCCTGAAAGTGTTCAAAGACAGGTTGNTCCTGGGTTGGGCTCAGGTTAATTATCAGAAACAGCTGCTAGCCCAAGGAGCTGCAGCTGGGAGGGGTCACAGCCGGGATAAACAACTGACCCAGCCAATGGGTTATTTGACACCATACTGGGTCATGCCCTATATAAGGATGGGGCAGGAGGGGTGTCTGTTTTCTCTTTGCTTCTGTGTGGCTGGAGCAGGGAAAGTTAGCACCTCAGGAACAGGTAGAGCTTTCCCAGTTTCTATTGCTTGCTTTATATATTATTTCATTAGTACTATTGTTTTCCTCTCTCTTTTTGTTGTTTTATTAAACTGTCCTTATCTCAACCCTTAGGGTCTCACCTTTATTCTTCATCCTGATTCTCCTTCCCAGCTGATAGGAAGGGGTGTGGAGTGGTGGGGAAAGTAGGGGGTGAAGAGCTGTGTGGTGTTTAGCTGCCAGCAGAGGCTGAACTGTAATGCAGGGGTATTTTTTCCTTTAAAAAAAATAATTACAAAAAAACTTAAAATGNAAAGCCAACTGTACCATGGGCTGCCTCAAAAGAAGTGTGGCCAGCAGGTCAAGGTAGATCATTCTGCTCAGTACTGGTGAGACCTCACCTGGAGTACTGTGTTTTACACAGCTGCCTGCTTTTCGGTACTTGCAATCAGACTTCAGAAAGCTTTGCCTAGTGTCCTGGGTTGGGCTCAGGTTAATTATCAGAAACAGCTGCTAGCCCAAGGAGCTGCAGCTGGGAGGGGTCACAGCCGGGATAAACAACTGACCCAGCCAATGGGTTATTTGACACCATACTGGGTCATGCCCTATATAAGGATGGGGCAGGAGGGGTGTCTGTTTTCTCTTTGCTTCTGTGTGGCTGGAGCAGGGAAAGTTAGCACCTCAGGAACAGGTAGAGCTTTCCCAGTTTCTATTGCTTGCTTTATATATTATTTCATTAGTACTATTGTTGTTTTCCTCTCTCTTTTTGTTGTTTTATTAAACTGTCCTTATCTCAACCCTTAGGGTCTCACCTTTATTCTTCATCCTGATACTCCTTCCCAGCTGATAGGAAGGGGTGTGGAGTGGTGGGGAAAGTAGGGGGGGAAGAGCTGTGTGGTGTTTAGCTGCCAGCAGAGGCTGAACTGTAATGCAGGGGTATTTTTTCCTTTAAAAAAAATAATTACAAAAAAACTTAAAATGCTCAATGTCAAGAGCTTCATTTCAATTTGTGTATAGAATCAGGCTGAAAGCACAGTCTTTTTTAGATGTGAATCTTGCTGCTCTCCAGACCTTTTTTTCCTTTGAGTGCTTGCCAATATGTTTTCTATCCTGTCTTTGTTTCCTTTACATTCCCACAGGTATAAAACTCTTTCTAGTTTCTTTTCAAGCATTCCTCTAACATACTGTTTGAAAACCTGTGTTGTCTTCCTTCCATCCTATCTTGTTTTTGTTGTTAGAATGAGCCCACCCATTTCCATCCCAGTATTCCTGTAACTGTAATCCTTGTAAAAATGAGTATTATGAATGGTACACCCAAAAACTAAAAAACAACTTTTTTTGGGTTTTATTACTTCTGGAAAAGTTAGCTTTTAAATCCTGCATGCCAGTCAAAAACCTGCTAAGGGAAGCAGTTTGCTCCTCATGGTTGTGTTGCTGTTTACTAAAATAAAAATTCTTTTAAATGCTAATTGAGGTTGAATAAATGTTGTTCTTGTCAGGATTATTTGAAGTACTAATATGACAAAATTAAATCTTAACACTGAAGTCTTTATTTTTTATCTATATTTATGTAAGCATTACTCTTTCCATTTTGCATGTTTTGAGGAAAAGGAAACCTAGGATAAGAAAGTTAATTTCAATTTCTCTGTTAGCTACTAAATATCTTACAGTAGAAATGATCTGCATATTTCTGAAAGATTGTGCTTTTAAGAAATGTTGAAAATTATGCAATTTTTTAAATGTAAATGACATTCTTTTCACTTTGATTTCTGAGAAGAAAAAAATAGAGATAAGGAATTCCTTTGTTTGGATTTTTTTCATATAGTTTGTCCTTTGTAAACTTTTTCTTTTTTTTTTTT
>VWZY01012120.1:144492-167549 GCA_013399075.1 Chloroceryle aenea
TTTTGTCTTTTTTAAACTTTTTTTTTTTTTTTTTTTTTTTTTTCCCTTTCAGGTTTTACACCCCCTGGGATGGATAGATCATCTCCAGACAACAGTCCAGTCCATGGCTTGTTACGTCAACCCTCCATTACAACAGGAGCCAACATCCCTATCATAACAGAGCTAGGTAAGGAAAGCTAAAGTTTCTTCCTTCATGTCTACTCCCATATCTTTTTTCCCCCTTCTGTTGTTATGAAGTCTCAGGAAAGTTACTGTATCTTACACTGCTGTTTTGTCTTCTGATAACTTTTCTGAATTACTCTTTCTAAAGAAAGATTAGTAACAGTTGTTTCACATTATTTGAATAACTTAAGTATATTCTTCTTTCCTTTGGGTTTCTTCATTTTCTTAAACACTCTTGTCAGACATGATACTTTTTACTTAGTGTAACAAATAAGCAGGGGTCTTTGGGCTAAGATTAGAAAAAAAACACCACAGTAAGTATGAGCAGACATTTACTGTGCATGTAATCAATAGAAAGAGGACATTTGTTTATTTCTTCATGGTCAAGAACTGTTTAATCACACGTAACCAAACTTTATATAATAGTATGAGACCTTTTACTCCTGAGAATATGATGATGGTAGGTAACCAGGCACTGATTTCCACTCTAGCTGTGGGTATTTATGTTGTCAAGTGGTGTGATGTGAACTGCAGAAGCTGTTCTGCTTTTTCATGGCAAATACAAACTTGATTTGTGGTCCTTTGTCCTTTTATTTTCTCTTTCAGTTTTGTTTTTAGAGCCTTACCTGTCTTTTTCCCTTACTTTATTCTCTTTCTGTACTTTCTTTTCCCCCTAAATACTTTACTTATTAGCTAAGCCTGGCAAACTTCTGCCTTTGGTTTCAATCAGTCAGGAAAAAAACAGTGGAACCCACATTCTAATGATAACTGAACTGGGTAAGAAGTGCCTTTTTCCTTCACATCACTGTCTTATTTTCTGTTGTTCTTATTGTCATCAGCTTTTCCTTTATTTATCTGGCTGTATCAGAGGGGCTACCCTCATGGCACTGCTTTGAATGTGTTTTATTTGTGGTTCTTGTTGAAATTGACTGTCTTGTTCTGGCCTTTCTTAATGATTTTTTTTTTTTCTTCACACAGCATCAGTAAACCTTTGATCACACTCGCCTGACCTGCCGGCTGTTTTCATAGCACCTTCTCACCAATTCATTTTCTTTGGCCTGGGTCCCTACCTCCTGGGCCCTTCCTCCCCTCCACCAATTTTTCTCTCCTTTTCTCTCTCTCTTTGTTATTTCAGCCTATTGTCAATTTTAGCTGTTCTCACAGGAAGTCCAAGAAGAAGTAAAAGATAAGACACCCTACCCCACCAGGATCATACATTCCCTTAAGCTATTTGTTTGTAATTTGGGAGAGTAGGCCTTTTCTCAGAAGCTTAGCCTTCGAATCTGTAAAAAAAAGAAAAACAGCCAAGCTTCTGCATTGCTCCCTCTCAATAAAGAGAACTCTCGCCAGCTTTTGTGAGCAGTGTTTGATGAGCATTTCCTATGGCACAGCACGACACATTTGAGCCTACCTCACTTAACCTAGAGACCTTTTGTAGAAATCCTAGCTTACTAACGTGCATCGAGAAGATAAAGATACTGAGGATAAAACCACACTTACAGAATTCACATTAGATTTGTAGTACCTTGGAAAGACTGACACCACCCATGACTATCAAGCTGGTGTCAAAGTCGGGTATTAGTCTGCCAGATAGAAGGGGGGGAAGTGCTAATGTCAATAGTGCCTACTCTTGACTAGACAATTAAACCAAGGCACAAACTCTTCAAAAAGTATATTTTGAAATGGTATGTCAGACTTTAAAATATTCTTTTGCTGAAGATTTTGGGTAATTGATAACCATTGTAGAAAGAAAGGAGTATTGTGAACATTGGTGTTTGCTAGGACAAAATTCTTCTGACTCGCGGCAGAACATTTCTCCTTTTACAACAGCGAGCTGTTATATTCTCATGGTTACATAAGGCAGTGGGAAAGAAAGAATCTTAAATTCTACTTCAGCTCATGCTCTGACTGAATGATTATGGCCAAGTACTGTCTCACCAGGGCTCTAAATGGAGGGTTACAAGTCTTATCTCTTTTAGGCAGCTATTGTGAGGCTTTATAGTTACTCGTGTCATGAGCTATGTATGGCAAGCACAGTAGTATATACAGGTTGGAAAATTAAACTGTATAAGAAGGATAATCAGAATAGAATTTCTAACCTAAGTTCAGAGCTGAAACCTGATGAAGTTAACAGAAGATCTAAAGTTGTTTTTAAAAGCTCGCTGGGCTGACTCAGGAGATGCATTCATATGGGGAACTGGGACATGGTCAATGTGTGCAGTTTCAAATGCTGAAAAAGTTTATTTCCTGTCCTTGCATGAGAACTGAAATTAATTTGTCGTTTAGTAAGTTAAAGGGTATTTTGATGGCACAGCTAAGCAGTCTTTGCTTTCATGCCTGAGGAGGACTAATATGGAAATGAAATATTTCATGACATATGATCCACTCAATGCACTGATCTCAAGAAAACAGGTTTTAGTGCAGTGAGGTGGAGGCAGAGAGCTTAACTGTGGTAATGAAATAAGAAACAGTTTAAATGACAAATGTCACTTTATTTGGACTTTTCTTTAAAACAGCCTGGTGCAGTGGTTTGGTGTTTTTTTTTTTATTTTAATACAGAATTTGTGGCTAAGGAAATGGAGTTATGGAGACAAATATTTGAATAAAAGGCAGTGCTGCGAGAGAATAGCCGGAGTATTGATCATTCATTCATACAGATGCATGTTAAAGGGACAGTTTGTCCTCTTTTTTGAATCATAAATGCATTAACACCACTCCAGTAAGAATCACAGCAGCACATTTAACAGATGCCTGTGGGCTACATCAGAGTTTATGGACAGCCTTTATTTTACAGCTGGGTTCTGCCTTGGTATCTTGTGATATACCTGTATACAACATTAACCACTCTACCTGACCAATGCCAAGATTGTCTCAGTATATAGGAGAGCATCATGTATCTCATTTTGAGTGCAGGCAGCTGGTGCCATGAAGCTACCTTTACGACAAAGTGTTAGTCACCTCTCAAGAGCAAGAGAGTCACCTCTATGAGCAAGATAATGATCAACAAATTTTTAAATCCACATTTTTCACATCCATCTTGATTTCATTTTCAGTGACGTCAAAGACACAAGTCTGTGTTTCCAGACATATGCTGTTTCTTTTTTCTTTCTGTGTAATGTGTAAGATCACATGCTGGTGACCCAGAAGCACTTTATGATTTTATCATTATTATTTTCAGTAAATGATTCAAATGTTCAGTTCTTGGACCAAGATGATGATGATGATCCAGACACAGAATTGTATCTCACGCAGCCCTTTGCATGTGGAACCGCGTTTGCTGTCAGTGTGCTGGACTCTCTCATGAGCGCAGTAAGCAAAAACTTCTTCATTTCCTTCCATCAGACTTACTGTGAAAGAATATGGAAGCATAGTCCCTTTTCCACAGGCAGTTAAGAGAATTTCAGAGCCTAAACTAGGTTTTTTTTCAGTTGGACAAAGAGACCTTAAAGTAACTGAGATATCTAGGACTACTATGAGTAGAGTCTCATGTCAGGCTTTAAGGATATTATTTTCCAAAATGATGTTGTATCTCCCTCCTGAAACCCAGACCCCAGTTCATTGTGTCAGTCCCTATGCTCACCATTCATGTCAGACTGCATCAACTGTGTTTTAAGCTTTTCATTTTCTGTAGCCATTAACAATGCTCTGAGTGCAGGGGAACATTGACAGAACTATATAAAAACTGTTGTATACATCGTGTGAACTCTACTTGTGTGAAGAGAGGTCATCTTTTTCATGAGTTGTCTTGTGAATCAAAATGTAAGTGCATGCCAGAAATTACAGATAGTAGCCTTTGGTTATGTCTACGGTAGGGTTTTTGGTTTGCAGCCATAATACAGTTCAGAAGCAAATGCCTTGGTCATACTGCTTTTTGTTCTGCCTTGCTTCGTGTTGGCTAGGTTTTCAGATCAGTCGTGCTCTATGTGAGATGCACTTCCCTCAGAGGGACCTTAAGCCCTGATAGATGTAGCAAGGACAGGTTTTTTTAAGATCTGAGCATAGGCTTTCTGAGCTCCTCATGAATAAAGTTCCATAGTGCTGGAAATCATCTATTGTAAAAAACACATAATATTAGAAATGAGATTTCCTTAAAGGAACCAAGTCTGACCTCCACTTAAATTAAGAATCAAACCTTTTGCTTTTAAGAAATTCAGTGATCTTTATTTTTAATAAATTATTTGTATTTTATACTCCTGTATCTGCAATTTTTTTTTTCCTGCTATATTCCTTATTTGTTCCATCCACAGATTAGTAATACCTGTCTCCAGTGGTAAAATTTTATTCTAATGCAGTCTAGGACTTTGCAGTGAACTTAGAAAATACCTTTCTTGAAAGTTATTTGCCACGTTCTGCAGATGTGCCAAATTCAGAAAGCCTAAGCAAGGACACTTAAACTCTGTAACTTCTCTAATTAAACCCTCTGCATAAAATGTCTAGTGTTTTCTCATTATAAATGGGAAAAATTTAACAAGAAGGTTTGAAATTGTTATATTGAGAGCTGTTTATCTGCTCACATTATTGAAATCAATGTCCCTGAATTGCTCAGTAGGGCAATCTCAGAATCTTAGAAGGGTATGGTTAATTTTTCTGATTGCTGTTGGCATTGCCACCAAAAAAAACCACCAACAACCCTCCCTCACCCCCCCCCCNCCCACCCCCCCCCCCCCCCCCCCCCCCCCCAGTTGTGGACACAATGACTTTCTTATGGAAATAACAGGAAGGCAATAAGAAATATGTGGAATGTGACTCTTCAGAAATTTTTACTTGGAACTCATCATATGACCCTCACAGTATTCCTAGTTATTGCTATCTTTTATTAGCTTTCAGGTTTTGACCACATGTGCCTCCATTCCTGCAATTCCTTTCTTCAAGAGAGTCGTCTTTTCTTTTTCCAAACATTTTCACATCTCAGTGGTCATATGTCAAGGACAGTGCAGCCTGAAGCCAGAGAGGTAGATGGGATAACAAGAGTAGAAAATTCTAACTAAGAAAAAATACTAATCAAGGAGACAAGCCAAGGATACAGTCAGAATTGTTCACCATCCTATCTTTTCTTTCACCACTTTGCTGATCAGTGGCAGTGTTATTTCCTCTCTTATTCCTCAAAGGCCTAGTAAAGAGTTGGAAAAGTACAATTCTTTGTGACCCTTTAGAAAGTGTAAGATGTGGGAGATGTTTTCCTTTTACTAGCCCTATTCTCATGGGAAGGAGTATTCTCCTTTCATTTCATCTCCAAGGAAAAGAAAAGAGCGTTTCTCACATGAACTAATTTACTTGCATTAAATAGTTTTTTGTTTTTCTAAAGTACACTTGTTTCTAGGGACCAGCTTCAATTTCTTTTCCCTAACTTCAAGCCCGTATTCGCAAACTGAATCCAAAATCCTACCTGAATTGTGATATCTACAGTCATACTTTTATCCTATTAATTACACAGGAATTCTGTAAGAAGGAAATAATTCATACTGTGCTGTCCTGTGCCAGCTCACTTTGAGACAAGCTTATAGTCCCTTTTCAATCCACTTAGTGGTTTAGGGGTTTTTATTACTTCATTTTTATAAGAAAATTCCAATGTATGATCTCTTTTCATATCTCTGCATATCAAATATCTGAATCATGGTCTACAGTACAAAGCTACAATGCATGAACTGCTTCATAAAGAATTAATCTCCTCACAATAATGGGGTTTTGTAGTAAAACAGTTGTAAGAAAGATCAGAAAGACTAATACCTATGCATAGAGTATTTTTTCTCAGCTGCAGGTAATTTGCTGAAGTACTCAGTTATTGGATATTAAATCAACAGTATTAATTGGTGACAAATTATTTTCTATATTAATAAAGCTATAAATAGTGTACTAAACCCTACTCATGAATCACAGATTAGAAAATGCACTGTCACTTTCTGATTCAAACCTGAATGCTAAAGATTATTACATTCTGCTAGTTTAGTATTATTTCCTGTAAGATGTCAGTATATATATTTTAGATTTGAAATTGTCTATTCTTTTCTTATTTAAAAGATAAAAGGCTTAATGAAGTTTACTCTTCAAAATGCTACCTGCAGGCTCTCTCCAGTTTGTCCTCTGCAGCAAAGGCAATATATTCCACAAGCCTATGATTCACAGTGTGGTAGTTCGAAGAGCATTGCTCAGAAGACAATAAGCTCAAAAACTGCACTGTCTTTTTGATGAGTAGGTAACAGTGGTCTCTCCAGGCTTTGGTTAAAGAGCATTATTGTACTCTGTGTGATGACTGTAGGCATTCTTTATGTTTTAAGCGTGGCAGAGGCTATTGTTAAATCACACTGGCTAATCTATGAAGAGACATCTCCTTCTACCATTTAAGATTTGAATGGTATCTTAATATATTTTTGTTATAACATATGCAAACCCAAGGAAAGAATATACATAGCCTATCGTTCTTAAGGTGGTGCTGCTTCTGAAAAGCAAAGACCATTCTCATCACCAAATTGGACTAAAAACCATGAAGCTGGAAGCATCTTTTAGAGAATGTGGTTTTGTAAAAAGATTATCTTCATCTGTAAAAAAGTTACAGAAGTTACATAACATAGCTTAAGTGAAGCAAATTTTTGAGAATTACTTTTTCCTTTTCTGGGTCTTATTGAGATATTCCATAAAAAAAATTCTCAGAAACCAGTTTTGTCAATATGCAGCACCCTCAAAAGTTTGAAGAGTTGCCCTGAGAAACAAAGCTTCTCTGTTATCCTTTTGGCACAGAAGATTGCCATCTCTCCCATACATACTGCTGATGATAGACTTGATGTAGGATCAGAGTAGGGTTGTTAGAGGCAAGAATCTTCAGAACCAGATTATAGCATTTAAGTGTTGATATTGTAGAATTTATTTCCTCGTGCTAGACTTTAGATCTTGAGTTTAGAACTTACTCGTATATACCATAGCACAAAATGGGAGACAATAGTTAAATCAATTAAAAATAATTTTTCAGTATATCCCTTACACAAGTGTTCTCCCTCAGGGATCCTCATAGTCTTATTTACACAGGAAAGAAACTGTTCTAATCTAGGATTTGGACATTTTAGAACACAAGACTATTTTTCATGCAAGCCTGTTCAGGGAACTAGCAAGAAACATTTTGTAAGCTACAGTGTTCCAACCTTCTTTAAAGTTTGCATAATATTTTGAAAATGTATTGATTTTTCTAACTGTGAAATGCTTTTAATTATTTTCTTCTGTTGATTCTGTCTCAAAGGCCCTTTTGATATTGATAGAAGTTAGTGATGCTAGCTCAGTCATTCTTCAGGTTTAGATATGTATTATTGAGTCAACAGAATTTCTCCAACTTAAAAAGAACAGCAAGTTAAAATGTTTGAAAGTGATGTTAAAAACCCCGTGCGGTGAAGGAGGAGTATTCTTTAAAGAAATCCATTAAAAAAACCCAAGCCCTAGGAAACAGAAAAAATGGCAGATATAACTTGGAAAATGACAATTTTAGAGTAATTATAAATGAAAGGCAAAATGCTATTAAAGTTAAGGCAATGTTATTAAAAGATGTGCTAATTTTCCGTTAAATTTTCTGTAAAAGACCAATTCATTTAAAAGGCTTGACAGTATTAACTGCAAAACATAAGCACTCTGGTAATTATACTTTAAAAAATGATTGAACAAATGGGAAAGCATCCCTGAAACGTTAGGAAGAGCTGCACTACAATCCCAGAGCATAGGCTAGGTGGCACTGCTAGCTCAGATATCTGTATCACATTTCCTTGCTGTTTACCCTGCTTCAGTGTCTATGATGCATTTCCTTTTTTTCTGTGCTTAGGCTACACCTATTTCATATTCCAGATGCTGAGTATAGTGATGTCATACACATGTCCAGTGGGGGGTTCAGCTAATGGCAGCAGCAAACAAGTATTTTTTCAGTTATGATTTTATAGTCATCAAAAGGGATTCACTACTGTCATAGGAAAATGTCTTGTTGCTTTAAGTACAGCAGCACCTTTCCAAAGATATTCTGTAGATCACTTTCTTATAAGTACTGGCATATCCAGGCCATCTACCCTCCCACAGAGCAAGTAGAAGATCTCTCTCAAATTAATTTTGGTGTATTATTATTCCAAAGGAAATGGATATCAGATAGTTGTGCTCTTCAGCATCCTCCTGTTCCAAACTATCAAGAAGCAATGAGAGGAGTCTGATTTTGTAATAATCGAAAGCATGAACAGACAGGATTTTCCTGAGGAGTGTTAAATATATTAGTATCTCCCTATTTACCACAAGGTGACAAATTATTGCTTCCTATTCACCCATCCTTTCTTGCTTATGGTTGGGCATTTTCTAATCAGTTGCAATGCCAGAGCAGTCCATCCTAAAAGTCTGTATCTTTTCACTCGTTGATGGCAAAACCCCACAATTTTGCTGCGTTCTTCCATCTGGTTAAATGGTCACATCCACATTGGTCATGGTTTGAAACTCAAATTAAGCCATTGTTCTAAGACAGATGTTGCCTCCTTTGCTAATAAGCGTCGTAGCTTTGCCTTAACATTTGTCTAGCAGTGGGAGGCCTTTCTCCAGTGACAGCATTCTATTCCTTCAACAAGAGACCTGATGCTTTTTTCATTTGCATCAGTTTCATAATAGAGTATGGCTCCCAGACTGACTCCTGGTTGACACATGACACAAGTCAGAATTGGACTGGTTATGTCTTAATTGCACTGGGTTAGGACATTGTTTATTTTATTTGCATTAATGAATTTGTGACAGGTGCCTGACTTGATACATTATTTTACTACTGCTTTCATTTCTCAGTTTGAGATCTGTGGTGAAATGAGTGATACAACTACAGTACAACTTCTTAGGGGATCCCGCTCGAGTGAGCTACAAATGAATTTACAATACGGCTTATTTTGTAACAGCACAATACAAAATCAAGATGAGCTAAGACTATATATGTTTAAATCTTGGATTTGGGGCATAGTTCTTATAATTTGAACTACAGAGTGAAGAGAGAGGAAAGGAGTTGGAAACCTGTGAAGGCTGCCCTGGTGATTCCTCCTAAAGAGTAGTAAAATTATCAGTACAATTTTAGACTTTTTTTTTGTGTTTTACCAATCACTGCAAGTCAGCAGTCTGTAAAACCAGGCTATTCTATACAAACCAGCATCCATCAGTCTTAGAGCAGGTGAATATTTCTGACCATAGTTGGCCTCACTGTGAACCAGACTCGAAAAATCTACCAGTAAAGAGATGCTTTACTTCTGTTTCATGTTTTTCTATCTTGATTTATAGATGTCAAACTGAGAATAATATTTTGGAATAATACTAAATATCATTCCTTAGAGAAGAAAAAGGAATAAAATATACTGAATAAAAGTGTAGGGAAGGCATGAGAAAAGACACTATTGCAGAAAATAGTATGCTTTTGTGAAGATGTGCCTAAAGTGCCATATAGAACATATACTTTTACTGAAGGGGCTTTTCCAGCCTCTACAGTTGTAATGTTGCTGCTTAACTGCCAGAGCAAAGGAATTGGCCTAAATATATTTAGTTCAGAGTGGTATATAGTATATACTGACAAAGGCTAAGAAAAAAGACTAATCTTAATGCTGATTTTATTTATTTATTTTTATTCTGAGTTATTTCCATGTTGGAAATGAATAGCACAGTGGGAATAGTTACCAAAGAGGGCAACTCTGATTTTCACCTCAAGGACATCAAGGAAGAAGTAATTGAAGAACAAACAATCATGCCTAAATGTCCTCTCTCACCACAGAAGTTCCCATTAAACATTATGTAATCACTCCAGACTTACACTCCTGCAAGGGGGACATTGATTTTTCTGTGTGTTAAGAAAGGTTTCAGCATAATACTTGAGTTATTACATAGTGCACCCACATACATAAGAGCCAGTTTGAGATTAGCTCTTGTTTTAGACTAACTGAATCTTCCTGAACCCCTGCTAATGTCAGACAACTTCACAGTACACTTTGTATTTAAAATATGTAGTGGCTTACCCAAACTAATTTGAAATAATTGGAGTTGATGAGATGTGAATATTTGCTTCAGGGCATGTAAAATAATAACAATATGTTCCCCTCATTTTAATTTAGTCAACAGGTGAATGGCATATATGCCTATGTAAAGAAGTAGAGAAGCTTGAAGTTTTGCAACTTTGATGTAACAGTGAAAGACATTGCCACGTAGAATTCATTTTCTGTGTTTTATCTGTCATCTCAAGTGAACGATAAAACTGAAATTTTATTATACAAAGGAAGAATATCAAAGTAACGTGGCTAGGAAGCCAGTTCTACACTTTGAACTGAATAAAATATTTTGACCTGTACCTCAGTTTACCCATGTATTAAATATAACCCTATAGGGTTAGAGCAATGGGATTGATCTAAAAGTATAATTTAAAAAGTATTACCTTTGGACAACAAGAACTGTGGGAGAATTCAGCATTCATATTCACTTGGTTGCATTGTCTACTTTTGTTCCAAGTCCCATGTTCAACAAAAGTCACAAATCTGGTAATGGAATCCCTAAATGCAGTAATGTCTAGCCTATGTACTCTACAGTGCACTCATTTTCTTCTCGTATGTCCCTCACACTTGCAAAGCTTTGGAAAACACAGACATTAGTGACATTGTAAGTGATGGTGTCTCCTTTTTTTGTTCGACACTATTTTTTTTTCTCGGTACATTACATTGCAGATATTTAACGGAGTATCTCTGAACTGTACTGGTATACTTTTAAGTGAACTTGAAAGTCATTCATCTGGCATTAAATTAATATTTAAAATACCCATTGTTTGCCTGACAGACCAGCAATGCTACAGATGCTGGCAAAATGTCAGTGTGAAGTAAATCTTCCCTAATAAACTACACTTACCCTATACCCTAGAGTTTTTTAAAAGGACCACCAGGATCCCAAACTCATCATACATTTATCTGGAATGAACTCAAGATGTTTAATTGATACATGCTTATGTCTGAACACTGTCAAGTCTCGTAATAAGATGTTTAGTACAATACATCGGTTAGACTGCTAGAGTCCAGCCACAGTAATAAGTAATGACATTTGCAGCACAAAGGCAGCTCCCCAACGAATTGGTGACAAGAGTAAAAAGGCAATCTAGCCTGTGTAAGCTTTAAATGTGGTCTGAATTTTACAATTACATGTCCTAAAGCCTATTATTAGACATGAAGGCAATGAGAAGGAAAGCAGTCATTGCATCACTACTAACACCAATTATAGGAAACATAAATCATTCAAATTTTTGTACTTTAATAAAAATCAGCCTAAATTGGTGTTTAAAAGGAAGGATCTGGTATAGGAGCCTAATGGGATAGAAGAAAATAGAGTAATTGGAGGCTGCTGTCTTTTCACTTTCTATATAAAATTATTTGAAGAGACAGCTAAGAACTTTAAACAGCAGAAACCCAGAAAAGTTGTAATTTGGTTGTCTTCAGTTGTGACTTTAATGGTGTTTGCTTAAAGAGCTTTCTTTTATCTCTGCAGACATACTTCAATGACAATATCCTCACACTGATACGGACATTGGTAACAGGAGGAGCCACACCAGAGCTGGAAGCACTGATTGCTGAGGAAAATGCATTGAGAGGAGGTTACAGCACGCCCCAGACACTTGCAAACAGGGACAGGTGTCGAGTTGCTCAGTTGGCTTTGTATGATGGGCCATTTGCAGACCTAGGGGTAAGATCACGAGGGAAATGTAGGACTGAGGCTTTTCTGCACTCATTTGGTTTCTCTCAGACTGAATTAAAAATCTATCTTAATTAGCGTATGATTTCTGTTATTTACTTTAACAGACCTTTTGGTTCATTTGGCAATTCAGAGCACAGGGTGCCAGGTTTGCTCTTAGCTTTTCGAGAAGCTACACTGCTTCCCAAACTCCTTTCCTGGATATTTCATACAGAAAGTCCTGTGGCTCTTCTTAGTTGTCAGCTGACTAGATGGATGAGCTGACTTGGATGATATAACCATTCTAACAATAATCCATTGTAAACATGAGCAATGTCTGTACCTCATTTTGGTTTTGATAAGCTTAGTCTTTTCACAGAGTTCTTGCTTAAAATATGCATATTAGCTTGAAAACAAAGCTATAAGGTTTGTTTTCCACTGGTTTTGGACGAAAAATTCTTGCAAAATTCCAATATTCTTACATTTTGATTCCAGTGAAGCGAAAAAATCCACCAAAGCCAAATAAGCAAACCAGTTATTTAAAATAGTGCATTTGGATAAGAACCATCTAAAAATGTTTTCTGAATCAAATTTTCTAATATCGATGTGAATCCCCAAGCACCCACTTTGCTTTGATGATGATGTAGGATTTGATATTTCTTAAACTAACCTTGTGTTCGCCAGCTCTGTTCAAAAAGAATGGAGTGACCTTCTTCACAGAAACGACAGGGAATCCCGGTTTAAGAACTAAGGGTGATGAGAATACACAAATAGAAGTAAACAGCCTTTCAGTTTATGTAGAAGTCCATTTGTAGCTGAGACTAACAGCTCATCAAAACACTTGGGCATGCGGCGTAATGTTTTCACAAATAAAACACGCAAGACCAATCCTTCAAATGCTATTTTGCCACAGCCTCAATTACACTACATCAGTGAAGGTAGAATGCGCTAACACTCCTCATTACTTAGGAATCAGTATTTTACCTATTAAAATTATCACACCTAACCCTTTTTTTGTTAATAAAAATATTTTATATTATTTATGAAAAATGGCACTCATTTCATCATCATTTTACAGTGGGAGATATTTTATTATCTTTTTAACCCTTCAGAACTCTAACTTCTCTTCTGCTCCCTAATGAATTTATTTGTGTCTAAACGACAGGATGGCTACTTCCAAAAAGGGTCAAAAAATACAAGCAAGTTTATTATTGCATTTAATGTAATTTGTAGAATATGCACTGTTTGGTATCAAAATTAATATTTCTGGCTTAAAGCAAAACTCTCTACCCAATTTACCATCATTTCATGGACCAAGGCTCTCACTTTACATAATTACTTATTAGAAATAAAACCTAAAAATTATTAACATAATTAAATATATTAACAGAGAAAACATAGTAAAAAAATGTGCTGTTCTCTCTTTCTTTTTCCCCCCCTTTTCTTCCTTTCTCCTAGGATGGAGGTTGTTACGGAGATCTATTTTGTAAAGCACTGAAAACATACAATATGCTTTGCTTTGGAATTTATCGATTGAGGGATGCACATCTAAGTACTCCCAGCCAATGCACTAAACGGTAAGTCCAGTCTTTTAGGAGATCTCTGCTTTACTCTTCTTCAGTTGTCTTGGCAAGGAAGATCCCACTGCCTGTAATAAATCTAAAAAAAGAGTAATGCATAACTTTGCCACAGAACTCTTTGAGGGCTCCATAAGGACTTCTTAGCTGAATTTAAATCATAAGCTGGATATCATAACATAAGTTTTCAGCTAATTTTAGTTAAAGTAAATTTTCAGAACGTATCTTTCTCTTGTCTGATTTATGATCCACTATTTGCATACAAGCTGGATAATATTTTAGATTATAGTAGCTAGACTTTTTTTTTTTTTTTTTCTGAATGCTCACAAAATATTCCTGTGGGCTTCCCATTGGTACTATCTGTATCTAATCATCATTTCTTCCAGTAAGTGGAAACTGTTCACATTGTAGGCTGCATTTTTACTTCAGTACTGCCAAGGTTGACCTCAGTGCTTTAAATAGAGCAGACACGTTTCAATCTTTGCAAACTGAAGGCCATTTAGCAGCTTGCTTGAAATGTGTATTAATTAAGTGCCTCCTAGAAATACACACACAGATCCATACCAGAGCTATCATAAATCTACCATCTGTTACTGTATCATTCTCTACAAAAAAAAATCATTATTGGGTGAACATGGCAATAAGCAACTCTGCAGCCCACCGGCGTGGCTTCTTCTGTAAGGATTTGGACAAATTGAGGAGAAAAAATGATTTTCAGTTTAGATTTGCACTATACTTGTTATACATCAGATTATTTGTTGAATTAATAAGTGACTTTTGTCCCTGAGGCAGCTAAAACAGATTTCTTATGAGCACTAAATTAATTTGAAAAGAAGTTGTGGGCTTTGTGATCAATTTTTGCTCATTTCTTGCTTGGACAGAAAACTATTGCCTTGCTGAAATATGTTTTTAACATGCATGAAAAACTTTCACAGCAGGGTGTAGAAGCCCTTCCTACTATGAAAGAGGGTTAGTTGAAGACGGGGATTCTTGAAATTGATAGAGGTTTTATTTCAGGCCTGGAATGTATACTTAGTAATGCTGGATTCTTGGATATGCAGATTTCTCTTTATAAATGCTCTTTGCAGCCATGAATGTGCATGTGAAATGAATGAATGAAATTAACCTTACTGCAAAATCGCCAATATGTTTTCCTTATAACATAAATTACAGTCACAATTCAAACAAATAATTTTATCCATTGCTCTATTGACAGTCTAATATTTAAACAAACATATAGTAAATATGCATTTAAACATACCCACACCTAAAATTCTTTTCTCCCTGCTTTTCAGCCATTCTCTTAAATACTATTACTGGTGGATATTACTGGGTTTTGTCAATATGTAAATTTGTTTGCTAGAGTAATTACATTACAGTGCTGCTAGAGAAAGAGGGTGACTTGTATGGTATCTTCTCTGAAAAATAATGTGATTTACTTGAAGAACATCCTACTCAGACTATCTCTGCAACAAAAAACATACAAGAAGTGATATCTGACATAAGGTGGTCTTAAATCACAGTGGTGATTATGTGAGCTAAAATTAGTTGCACATTGAAGGAAACAAATGCAAAAATCTGGGTAAATGTTCATGAGGTAGCAACTCAGAAAATGTTTGGTGTTTTTTTAGTGCTAATCTAAACCTGCTTTCTCTTCCTTTTTCTTTTTTTCTTTCTTTTTTTTTTTCTTCCCAGTTATGTTATCACAAACCCACCATATGAATTTGAGCTTGTGCCGACAGACTTGATCTTCTGTTTGATGCAATTTGACCACAACGCTGGCCAGTCCCGGGCTAGTCTTTCTCATTCCTCCCATTCCTCCTATTCTTCCAGCAAGAAGAGCTCATCAGTTCACTCCATCCCATCAACAGCAAACCGACCGAACCGCACCAAGACCAGGGATTCCCGGGAAAAACAGAAGTATGTGCAGGAAGATAGACTTTGATATGTGTACCTGCTCCCACTGTGTGTGAAACTTGCATTCACCGCCCATTCTCCCCAGTTAATGTTTCCAGCAGTAATGTTCCCTGTTTTCCCATGGAATTCTCCCTTTTTGTACACGTATTTTGCATATGTATGACAGTGTGCATGTGATTGTCATTTTTATTTCACCACCATAAAACCCTTAAGCACAACAGCAACAAAGCAGACGGACCAAAAGTTATTTATGATGCTAGGGGAGAAAGAAAAATTCTAAACTCATAGGCACACTGAAAACATAAATAACTCACTGCAGTTACTCTACATATCAGAAAACAGAGGACATTTAACATGGACACTTGCTCTTGATGTCAGAGTTACACAAAGTCATTTAGCGCGGAAGTGCTGATGTACGTTGCAGTAGGTGTTTTTATATTCATATTTGCAAGAGTTGCTACATTTATTTGAAGCTTATAAAAGTAACCCATGTAAAAAACAAAACCAAAAAAAAAATCCCTACTGATTTTTCACTTTCAAAGCTTATATTGTATAGGGTTTACACTCTTTGTATAGAGAATTGCTACGCACCTGCTTTATACCAAAGTAACATCAGGGACTTTTCTGCTTGTTTAAGGACTTTCTCTAAAATACTAGCCTTTTGGAGATAGTGTCTTTTCCCTTTAACACTGAAATTGTCTGGGCATGGAGTTGTAAAACTCCAATGGTTTAATATAAGTTTGGAAAGAATCTAATTGCATATTAAATTATTATTCTGTCTATTTATACTGCCACATGAATAGCTATATTTTGTTTCACTTTTGACATTTGGGATAAAAAGCCATATGTATCATAAATATTGGATGTAAGTCATTAAAAACTGCCTTCCTGGGACTTTTACGTCTTTAAAAGGTGAATTAGTCACCTTATGTACAGAATAAATAATGTTGAGAAAAGAGCAAGCATTTTTCTATGCTTAAGTATCAAATCTTGAGGGACCTTGTTCCTTTCCCCAGATGACAGTTTAACTTTTCCAAGTCAGAGCTGTGGTATAAATCTTCCAACAAGAGTCCTAATATGTGAAGATCCTCCAGAAGTCCTGCTCCATGTTCTAGCTGGTTCTTTTCAATGTGTGCATGCCAGTACCCAGGAATACAGGGGAAAACAGCTGAGCAGCTTTAAAGTCTCTCCCATTTAGGAAAAAAAAGGGTGCTGTGCCCTAAACAGCTAGTGAGCAGAACAAGAGGGCTGGGGTGGAAATATTCACTGCACTGTGTCATCATGTTCTAAACACTTGCCAAAGTCTGGTACTTACGGATTCTCACCAGTGGCACACCTAGCCAAACAAAAATTGTAGCAGAGAATTAAAGAAGTAGTGGAAAGGAACTTATCCTAGAGAGCCATAGGAATGATACTTCAAGTTTATTATTATTTTTTATTTCAAATGACAGCCTTTTGAAATCTAGGACTAGTTATAGGTTGTATGAAGTCTCCCAGGGTAGGGAGTCCAGAAACACACAACACCTTCCCTGGCTACCCAGCAAGAAAGCATGCAGATAGAAAAAAAATATTTGGGTGTGGGAGTGATTAGCATTGTAACTGCCAACCCAGACAAGGTGCTTTTATGGTTAGTGTTGTTTTCTACCTTCCCCTTCCCCCAGCATGATAATTTTGAAGATTTGCTTGCTGTGTGAATTGACAATGAAGCCAAGCACTTTTACTGACAAAACCTGGAACCATATAAGTGGGCTACAGAGAGTACCACTGTGCAGTGTTACACATAATGATTGGAATATATGTATGTGTGCATCCAAATGCAGCTGTAAGTCCTATCAGTGAACTACGTTGCAAATTACAGATGCTCCCCTAAAATGAGTCTATTACAGTTGCTCTTCGCTCTTCAGACAAATTAATGTGTTTCTTTTTGCGAAGAAAGTTATCATGTTTTGCCCTAAGAATATTTATTACTACAAGGATGTGCCAGTTAAAGTGCTCAACAGGAAATATAACAGTTTAAAAGCATTGTAAAACTTACATAGCTTACTTCTTTTTCTAAAGTGCAACAAGGATGAATAGAATGGGCCAAGGTATGACAATTAATGGTTCTGCATGACCTAGCAACTGCTGTGGGTTTCCTTCTATGACTTTGTCCTTGTGAAAACTTGTGAAATTAAAAACAAAACAAAACAAAAAAAAGTTACAAACTTTATGCAGTTATTGGTTTGTTTGGTTGGTTGTTTCGTTGGTTTTCTTTTGCCTTTTTTTTCCCTCCAAAACAGAAGTAAAACTGGCTGCTGCTGCTGCTGCTGCTGTTGCTCAACCCTGTTTTAGTTTTTATCCTCTCATCTGCTTGCCTTTCTAATTGCACGTGTCCTTTTGTAAACACCCAGGTTCCTGCTCAGTGAAGATGCCTACCCTGGTGCAGACATTACTTTAATTTCCCATGCCTCATTCCAGTGCCTTTCATCGCTTCCCTCCCTACTCCCCTGTCCCCAGTGTATGTTCATGAGCATCTTTTTATGTTGGAAATGTTGACTGAAGATAGTTGAAAGCAGTTATGCGTTTTGGAAGAATGTTAATGGCTTTGACTCCAAAATGTTTTTCCATTAATGTTTTATCTGTTTTCCATTTAGCAGAGGAAGGAAGGGTGTTAATATGAAGCCACTTGTCACATACTACATAATGATTTTTACCCCAAAACATAGTATTTGTGTAACTGTAGCTCAAACAGTAAAAATATAAGCAGTGTATGTTAGAGAAGCAACTTGTCTACTTTGTGGGCAACAGAAGAGGAATAGCTAATATGGATGCAGATCTTAATTCTTCAGATCGTATTGAAGTCTAATTCTCCTCTTCTGTCCTAAAGTCAGAAGTCTTAAAGCTTTGACTTTTAGTTACACTATGTGGAATTTTCACTACCAACTACAATCAAATTGATCACATGGGTCATTACAGTGATGAAGATTGTCCAATATGGGTTTGCTCATGAAATTGGGAGGTCAGTAATTACAAGTAGAAGAATGCTTAAATCAAGTATGTTACGCTGTCAGAATATTTTTATATCGAAAAGTAACAGGAAATCTCCCATTTGTTCAGAAACCTACCCCAAGTCAAACATTCTTAGTAACTACCCTGGTTAGTTTTTGAAAGTGGAAAAGCAGCACCAATGCCTAGAGATAGTATTTTAGAGCTTTAAATGGAGGTCCTGCTACTTGTATCAGTCACAGCATGATTTCAACAGTGAAAACTAGATTTGTGGTAACTGTTGATCATTTCTAGCAAATTTGCAGGTACTTGGCATGGGTTCCTCCTGGCCTAAGCTGGCAGAGTCAGGCACTTCCCAGTGAGGTTCTCATCATCAAAATTAAGAACTTTCCTCGTTTAAAAAACTAATAAATCACTAAGAGCAAGTCCAGAATAGCATTTTTTTTGTCCCAAAACTTTAGTTGCCTTGGAGCAAAATAAAGACCTTCACAGAAAGTAAGAGTATTTTCTTCTCTCTTTCCCTGCGTATTACTTAACTGCCTGTTACATGTAAAATATTCATCTCCCAAACAAAGAATTGCTGAGCAGGTGGGTGGAGAAACTTTCATTACTTTTTCCTCATACAGAAAGAAATTGCATGGGAGAATTTTCAGCTTAACTATAAAGAAGCTGCCTGTGTGGAGGCACATAAACACATGCATACAGACTCATTTGAAACTGCAAGTGTCACAAAAGAAAAAAAAAACAAAGCATGTTTACAACAATTGTAAAGAAACACAGGATTTTGGGGAGCATACAGATTTGGTAAATATCTCTGTCATGTTTAGCTAGTACTTTCTTTGGCTCTGCTCAGAGAGAGGCTATTTCACTTTACTTTTATTCAAATGTGATTACTTAATCCATAATTAATAACAGAAATTTTAAAGAACAGTACCAATAAATCTGTGCTAGTCTTATGCAAGTTGAAAAAATTCTTTATTTTGATCATTTAACTTTAGCTTTTTATCTATGTTTATGCTGCAGAGAACAGTCTTCAACAATATGTTAATTTTTATTTATTTGTATGAAGCCTTTACCACCTTCATGAGCACACTGGGATGCTGATAGGCCATTGCAAAAACAAGTTTTTGAGAGGAAAGTAAATGTTTTCTGCTTTTGGATACATGAAGTTACCTAGGTGTTCTAACATCTTTCAAGCTATGCTGTCAAAACCAAACCTGTCACTATTGTGTAGGAAAATCAGGAACTCTCTTGAACAGCTTGTAAAAAATAGAAAACTATGTCTGTTCTCACTCTAACGTAGAAACACATATGTTAAGGCTCAGTATGCACATGCCAAAAGGGAGAGAAACAGACTGAACATGACAGAGAAATAAAAAAAATGTTGATGAATATAAAAAATATGTAAAGACTTTTAAAAGGAGTTTCTGGACCAATTTAAAGGAAAAAGTAGTTTGTTTAAGATATGTACAAAGCTGTGCTTAGACTTCGGAAGATGTATCAAAGTCAGGCTGTGAGCATAACAAAAAAAGATTGAAAAGCATGTAAGGGAATCAGGAAGGACATTCAGTAACTAGGAGCAGAATATCTTAGAGGACAAGAGTAAAGATGAAAAGTGTCAAGCTCACATTTCAAAGGTAAGTATAGAGATTGATAAACTTTCATAGGAGAGTCATCATTATGTGGTCAGACAATTTTAACAGCAGAAAAGGAACAGGAAAACTGTAACACTGGGTCCAAGCATTTGATGCTGAAGATTATAATGCCTGGAGTAAGATTTCAGCACTGGCAAAAATAAATTTATACAAAAGAAATTAGCATCTACTGGTTTCTCCATTTATTATTTATCTTCTCTATTTGTTACTTGCCAGATAAAGGCAAAAAGAGACGGGATAGTGTCTTTTTAAAGCTCAGCTGCCTGGATATGAGGTTCATTGTAAAGATGAACATTCAAATAATCCCCTTGTTTTGAAAATTTCAGGGAAAGCAGGGGAGATGGAAATGCTTTACCCTGGCTGCAGAGATACACAGTGTAGTTCATCCCTGGTCCTTAGCACTCATGCAGTTCTCCCCTTTCTTGCTATGAGAGTGAAGTAACTAGCACCAAGTTCTGTTTGTAAGGAAAGTTTGTGCACCATATGTTAAAGAAGAAGGTAGAGATAAAAGTTCACCCTGGTTAACTTGCCCGAAAATCATTTTAAACACAAACCATTAGAAAACTGTTAGTTTGAAATTGTTTATGTGATCTTGCAAGGCTTTTAAAACATGATAACCATCACACTTTACACCTCTCTGAAAGGTTAGTTTAATCGTAGATCACATAAAATTGGTTTCCACAAATGCATAATGGTTCATGTCTCACACTTGAACTAAATGGTTTTTTAAATGGAGCTGAAATTATTTTGATGTGTACACATTCCCAGATTTTTTTTTTCCTGCAACCTTTCTTAAACCAGCCCCCATCAGGAACCATTCCCTTAAAGTCTCATTAATAATTCAGATGTTCTGATGACTTTAAAAGATCTATGGAATTGAGGCTTTTTTTTTTTTTTTTTTTTTGTATTGTTGAAGAAAAATAAAATGCANTTTTTTTAACTGCTTGACAAAAAGATAAATGAATGTAGAAAGAAGCGGTAGGAGTCTGGCAAGCTGTAGATCATCTCTGAACAGATTGTAACTTTATCATTCTGTCAGGAAGAATAATTTAAAGCACTTAATCAGTTAGCTTCAGTGTGCAGGATGTAACATTATGAATTCCTATCGTTCAATCTGTTCAAATCAAAGGGAACTTAATTATAATAGGTAAGAGAGAGAAAGATGGGAGATTGAACATTGTTCAGACTCTGGCAACTTTAAGGGGTCAGGGAACTATTTACCCTGATATCAAATGGGTAGGGCATTCTAAAAAGAAGTAAAACACACTTTAGAAAATGGCAAGAACAATACAGTGGTTCTGTTTACCTTCAGTAACGAGACACTAATTATTAATAGAATTCCTTTTTCTCCAATTAAAATTTTCAAAAAAGCATAAATTCAAGTAACAAATACATATAAAAAAAAAGTTGGATTAAACCTTGTGACTTTGGGGTTTGCTGTTGGGGATTGGGGGCTATTGCATGCAGATGCTTAAAAATCAATATAAAGTACAAGTGTTTAAATTTCATAGTCATGAAAGTGACTGAGAAATCCAGTAATTCTGGAAATCAGTTGACATTTTTAGAGGCCTAAACGTCAAACCCAGTTGCATTTTTTAATGTATTTATGACCAGATATTTGTCCTTTATTGTTTCTGATCTTCTAGTTTCTATTCTCTGCTTCACCACCTGAGCTTTTGTGCTTGATCCTTGGGTTTCTGAGGTGGATTTTGCTTTGCTTAGTTTTATTTATTTAAAATGAGCACTCCTTCCACTCCTGCCCCAATTCCCCCCTAGCTAAAGCAGCATGTCAGTGGTAAGCAAAAGTGGCAGTTTGTGTTACGTGAGACACTAAAGCTTCAGAATTATATTGGGTTCCACACTGGAATATAAGATCAGCAGCTCTGATGTGCTCCAGTTGCAGAATCCCATCCCCATTTGTGCCCACTTCTCTGCACACCCACCTCTGGAATATGAGGAAGGAAGGTGAGAGTGGAGACCCTGTTCACAAATGCTTGTCAAAGCACAAGCACCTAATGGCTATAACCCCCTCTTAAGACCAGGCATTTCTAAGTCTTTGAGTAGAGATATCTTGTAACGTTGCACACCTGTAATTAAGAATTACAACAGTAATTGCTCTCCTAAGAAAATATTCCTG
This sequence comes from Chloroceryle aenea, assembly GCA_013399075.1. Classification (NCBI taxonomy): domain Eukaryota; kingdom Metazoa; phylum Chordata; class Aves; order Coraciiformes; family Cerylidae; genus Chloroceryle; species Chloroceryle aenea. The sequence continues at coordinate 166,605 of VWZY01012120.1, forward strand.
ATGGCATTTTTTTTTTTAAATTTTGTGAATTTTAAGAAGTTTTTGTCCACACCTGTGTATGAGCAAGGCAATGTAGTGGTTACAGTAGTGATCAGCTAGTGGATGGCTGCAATGCTGCAGCCTCTCAGCATTGTCACTCCCTCCTATGTTTCTCCCAGCCCACCCTAAATCAGTACCATAAAATTCTTCCTATGATCATGGAAACAAATGTTGCCCAAATATATAAAGGGAGCAGCTCCCCCTCTAATATTCCTGAGTCCTTGCTTCCTTTGCCTTTCTGTCATGTATCACTACCGATCCATTCAGGATTAACTTCAGACACCTGCAGCATCAGGTATGTTCCATACCCCTTCCCAAACTGGAGAGTCCAGGTTGCTAAGTAGCAATATAATGGCCATCCCATGCAGGAACACAGCCAGCTGGCAGGATGAATGGAGCCCTATTTATTCTAGCACCCGCTGTGGAAAGTTCTTTAAATTCTCCTGCATGATTCCTGAGCCAGTGGTAGCAACCACCCCAAGGCTGAAATGGTTCAGAGAAGCCTCTGACACTTTAGGTGTTCCTCTGTATATGGACTCAGATGCTATTTCCTGCATTGCCCTTATCACATCTGCTCTTCTTGGCTTCTTAATTTAGCCTTTTATTTGTATCATTTTTTCAATAAAGGAATCAGAGGGTGTTCATCTGAGCATGAAACAAAAGATCTCGCTTACGTTCAACAAGCAAGCTACCATATTGACAGTTTTCTTTGGCTTCTACTATTAAATCTGCAAATGTGTCATCCTCCTTTCATGAAAAGTATTTTCAGAGGTATTAATCTAATGCACTGTACTGCTAGTAATTAGTCAATGTCACCTTCTATTGATTGCCTTTTCTCTATAAATGTTGCTGACTGCTCCCCCCTCCTTTGGTTTGTTGGTTTTTTTTCGGTTGTTTGGTTTTTTT
>VWZY01012123.1:2842-15560 GCA_013399075.1 Chloroceryle aenea
TTTTTTTTGAGTCCAAACCAGTTTGTTACCCATTTTCAAAGCTTCCCAGGAGGCTTTAGCTGCAGAACTCCCGTTAAGGAGTTTCAGCCAACTTGCAAGGCAGATTTGCAGCCCAGGTATCACCTTCTAAAGTAAGGCTTTGTATAAAAGACAACAAATTAATGACAGAAACTCAAAATGATAGAGCTGATCCTTAAATTGGTGGAACCATCTTCTCTTCTCAGTATGTTCCAAGTCCCCATATGGGAACCTACAACGAATTGAACTGTTTTCTGATGTCTTCAGGGTGGTTTAATGGGACAAGAAATACTAAAATAATACCATGTGGACCTACATCTCACTCAACCTCTATGCTTTTATGGCACTGTTTCATGGCACTTTAGGAAATGAGTGACTGCATCAGGGCAGCTGTCAGGTAAAATCCTTATGCTAAAGAATATGTAAAGTAAAGCAGCAGTAGGAGAGGTTGCACATCAACAAAAAGCCAGATTGCCGGTTCTGCCCTGGACCTTCCCAGGTGGGCAGGGTGTTAGCAGGGACAACATGTTTTGGGATTGAAAGCTTGCCGCGCTCCATCTCGAGGGAAGCAAGAAACATAAGCCACACTTACCTCCCCCGTACATCTGACACAAGTATGGAAACCTCCACACATTTCCCAGCCCCACGGCATAGGAGATGCAGGCAAAGACGAACTGCAGGGGATTGTCCCATAGCGGCCGGGATTTCTCCATTGCTTGCTGGCAGGCAGAGTTTCAGCAGAGCCGTCCTGCCTTCAGCCCTCTGGGTGCTCTGCCAGCCCTGCCTCAAACTCCACGCCAGCCCGGCTTGGAGGGGAGGGAAAGGCGGAGGAGACAGGCTTGCCAATTCCTATCAAGCTTTTTAATTACTAATCTTATTAACAGGCACATACTGAAGTAGGAATGCTGGTAAATAGATTATAGACACACACAGGACGATAAAATTGGTGAATAGCTGCTTGGGTTTTGACTGGCATTTCTGGGAAGGATGTGAGCCCAGGGGTTTTTATCAGCTCATATGCTGGCTTGGCACTGGGAGGCAGTAAGACTGGGGCTGCTCTCTGGGTTTGAAAACAGGACATTTCTTCCCCCCTGGGCCTTGCTCTCTTCCCTAGGAGTGACATTCTTATGAGTGAGGCACCAGCTTGGACTTGACAGAGCAAGGAAGTGGCTCCCATACCCTTAGGACTGGGTTTACTGATTGTCAGAGCTCCCTTTTATTCCCAGGGTCCCTTGCCCTAGAGGTCCTCAGGCACGCCATCACTTGGGCTTCAGGTGGTGAGACTGTGGCCCAGGTTGCCCCTCTGGTGGTCAGTACCCTATCTATAGAACCATTCCAGGGGAGGTTGGCCAGGGTTCTGAGCAACTACTATAGCTGAAGATACAACTGCTCAGTGCTGGGAAGGTTGGACTAGACAGCTTCTAAAGAGTTCCAAACCATTCCATGATTCTACATGTGAGTGAACTAAATAGCCCAGTCTCTTTTCACTTACCTTCATACTCAAACCTCACTGCTGCAGATGAACTTTGCTGAGGGGCTGCTTAAAAGTATTTTTAAAGGGCAGCAGGGACCAGATATACAAAAGGTTTCCACTGGGAAAAGATGCCTATGGCCCATTGGGGAGGCAGAAGGACACAGGAGGCCTTTGGGTCATCTGAATGCACAATGAGATACCAGGTCTGAACATGAACCCTGTGTGCTTGGGCCCCTGCCAAGGTACACATTGAGTTCAACCATGTCGGACAGATCTCCCCATGCAGGAGGCTGCCATCAGCATCTGCTGCGATATAAAAGATGCTGAACAAGCCCAAGGACTCAATTTCCTTCCTCTGTATTTTTTTTGAGGGCAGGACTGGGCACCTCTGAGGTCTGTTTTACAAACAGGACTTGCTCAACTGCTGTCACTCCTCTGGTGCCAGGAACTTGCTCCCTGCCAGCACTATGTGCGCAGCTCCAGCATCCCATCAGGCACTGGCAGCGACAAGGCTTCCAGCTGGGGGGCAGGGTGAGAACCCCTACCCCAGGCCTTTGGACATGAGCCCAAGCTGCAGAGTATGTTGTGCAGCATTGCTGAGACCAGTAGAACCACTGCCATGGACCTGCTGACCAGCTACCTGTACCAGCAAAGTCACAAAGGGAAATATCACTTTTTACATGCTAGGAAAGGTGACTGCAAGAGGTTTATGCACCTCCTGTAAGTGAATCCACGTGTTTTAGGGTTGCTGGAAAACAGAAAACAACAAAACCTTCCCAAGGGAGGGAGCTTTGAGGGACCTTGAGGCTCTTCTTCAACATCCTTGCAGTTCTTGTCTTGCTCACAGCACTGTAACATGCCAGGTAGCCCTGGAAATGTATCTTGTGGGTAACCCTGAGTTCTGCTGGAAGGGGACTTTAGAACCCTACAGAATTAAACCAAAGCACGGCCAGGGAGAAGCTACAGACGTGTTAGCTATCCTGCAGCCCAAAAACTTTTTACAAATTATTAAAAAGCTATATGTCCATCAGTGCTTGTGGGAATGATTATAAACAATGCTCATAAAGATCTTACACCATTTAATAACTCATAGCCACGACAGCCTTAAAAAACAGCCCACCGCTAGCACTTGGGATGCTTCTGTGTGAATAGATTACTGCTACTGATGAGCATAATCAAGTTAAACATTTCCTTGTCTCTGTACCTCCTCCCCATTACATTTCAAACTCGTTTACTAATGGGCTGGGGAGATGGCACAGGCAGAGAGGTGTGGTGTCCTCAGCTCAGGTCAGGCCAGATCAGGAAGTTCAGGTGCAGTGAAATGAATCCTCACCTCTCCCACAAACATCAACATCAACCTCAGAAGCAGCTCAGACCACAAACTACTGCTAGTCTTTTATAAAGGTGGCCATGCACATAGGCACCCAGCAAAGAACTCATCATCCCGTGGCTCTTCCAGTGACAGGCTTTAAATATTTAAAGGTATTTAAACAGATAACCCTCAGGAATATTTGCTGTAGGACCTCAAGATTATCTATGTACTCTTTCTGGAGCTATTCAAGGTTTTATTTCCTTTGAACTTCTTTCTTCCAGGTTGAGGGAGGACTTATCTTCAGGGACAAAGATAAGCCTTCAACAGACACATACAAGTACTTTTTATCACTTCACTGCTCATGTTACAGACTTAGATTTACCTCCCTCCACCCTCCAGTACCTAAGAAACTTGGGAGTGTGGGGGAGTGGATGAGAAGGGTAGGGGCTCATCTCCATGGCAGGCCAGGGACAGATAAGACAGCACAAGAACTGCCTTGTGTAAACCTAATCAGAATCCCATTTCTCACTGAAGCCAAACTGGGAGTGCTTAAGGTGACTGTAATTCCTGGGCTTGTGTCTCTTAATGCCAGTATAGTAAGATGACAAGCATCTCTCCCAGATACTGAAAATGCAGACAAGAAGGGAGTCTGAGGTCCTAGCAACAGGTTGGGGACCATGATTCAAGGATGTGAGAGAAGCTTAAAAGTTCTATTGGGGAAAGAGATAGAAACAAAGGAGGTAGGAATAATAAGCAGCAGGAGAGGAAGTCTGGTATAGACAACTCCTAGGTAATTCCACAAGGTAGCCTCGACTTTATTATGCTACGTCCAGTGTGTAGGACTATAGCCCCTAGATTAAAACTAACCCCTCTGGGCTTCCCTTGATCAGCAAGGCATGGGAGGGGGACAAAGGGTGAGCAGGAGCTGTGTCTGGTGTTCAGTACCTGCCACTCCTGGAGGCACTTGCTTCCACATGGAAGGATGCTGTTAGCGTGGGAGCTGATTACCAAAGGGAAGCAATGGAAGAGTCTCTACAGCCCGTGCAAATGGTTGGTTAGGGAAGCAGATCAACAGCCAAGAGAGCAGCAGTTCTCACACATGCTGTTCCTGTTTGAATTCACTGTTTGCAGCTGTTTCTCTAAGCTCCATGTTTCCTTACTTTAGGAGGAAGACAGAATCCACCTGCATTTTCAAATCTTTGACAACTCATAGGCCAGGTTAAGCAACTGCTCTACATGTAACTGGAGATCTCCAAGCAGTTATTAGGACTGCAGTTATTCCTTCCAGCTCATCACTACCACTTGCTGCTTAATTCCAAACTGTAGATGATGCCCTTAAGGTCTGTAGTCTGAAGTCAAACCCACTCTCTTCATCACCATTAAAACTGTTCTGCATTACCTCAGCCTCCCAAGAAAATCATGCCTGACAGTAGTCCCTCTCTATTTTCTTGCTTTCCTCTAGCACCACAGCTCTATCCATCTCGTGGGCTTTTTTTAGAGTACTCCCTCCATGAAGTTACACAGTTCTGATTCACAGCATAGCACCCAACTTCCCCAGGCCTCAGAACTGGCCTGTGTAAAACAAGAGCCACAAACCATCTTAAAAAAACCCAAATAAACCAACCAAACCCAAACCAGGCTATTCAGTCAGTTCCTCTGCTAGTCTTCTGCCAGTTCCTTTGTCAGAGCTTGCCTGTGGTTTGGGAAAGTCTCTGGCCAGCTCTGTTGTTCACCAGCAGCTGTCAGTCATGAGCTGCTCTGTCAGTTTTGTTACAAAGAAAGCCACAATATTCTCCCAGACAAGTAATCCTGGTGGTATCTTTTGATGTTCAAATTTGCTTCAAAGAAATTCAGGTGAAGAGACAACTTCAGTTAGTGGCTTCATCTGAAAGGGTCCAGCACAGCCACTATAATATTTACCTTACTGTCATATGAACACGTTCTAGTGAAGTGTTACTGACCACATTTTGCTGCAGGTATGATATGTCCAGTGTGAAACAACATGACAAGTTTCTCCCTGCCCCTCCTCCTGCTTTTTACTTCCACAGATGGAATTTTCACCTATAATGCCACTTCATGGCCACATGACCAAAAGTAACAACTGAGTTTCCACCTCAGAGACAATAAAAAAACCTTAATGCTTTTTTTTTTTCTCTCCCCCTTTTATTAAGAAAAAATAAACTCCTTTCTTTGTAGAGAATTATCTCAGTTCTTCAGTAAGTTCCTCTTTGCTATTTCTCAAGGAATGTCAATGGTTAACGGTTCAAAAACATGACTACAGAAACTAATACCTGTCTACATTTTCTTTTTATGGCAGCTTCTGATAGATCAGATGGTTTAGGTATTTTAGTCCTCTGGCTCATATCTGAGGATTAAAAACAGATAAGTAATCATTAAAACAGAACAGAAAATACCCAAGAGATGTTTTGTCTCCAATTAAAAAAAAAAAGAAATCCCAGTAATAAATTACTCCCACTACTGACACACTCCTGGTTCAGGTTCACTGTATGACTTAGGGCACAAACAAGTATATACTTTTCAGACTGTTTTTTTCCTCTTAAAAATTGGCCGGTTTACCAATTACCAGGATGAGGGAATGGCCAGGAGCCTAGCCACAAATCCCAAAATACAAAATCCTCTGTTTTAGAGACAGCTTCACATTTATAAAACCAAAATGGGAGCAGAACATGGAACAAGAACAAGGATTGTACGTGGAAAGAGGGAACAGCACCACTTACTTGGAAAGCTTTTTACGTAGATCCTTGATCTGTTCATTCTTCTTAGTGAGAATATCTTTCATGTTGCGATAAGCAGCTGTTTGCTGAAATTTCTTCTCCAATTCCTACACAATAACAACATCAACACATTATTTACATATTATGAAAACGTGACTAATATGATTTTTAAAAACAATTACTTGCTTTTCCTCCTCAAATTTCAGAACAGTACTTTCTCCAATTTATTCAGATATAAATGAAGTCAGCTAGTAAATGGAGATTACAGGAAGCTAGAGAAACACAAACTTTATTTCCAATGAAATTAGGCTAAAAATCTTCTGAAGACTGGGAATACTTTTCATTCAAGGATTTCTATGCAGAAAAATGGGTAATTTGTAAGTATTCATCTGTTATAATTGCAATTTCACCATTACTTGTGGTTTTGCTCTTTTATGCATAACATTTTTTTTCCACTGAAATAACCAAAATACACAGACAGGCACAAGCGTGACCCAGTAACCTCTGCATCCTGCAGCGTATGCACGTGTGTCCTGGTTTGGGTGAAATCAGTCATCAGCTGAAGCTCTACATCTCTACACTGCAATAAGATCCTGACCTTTTGAGCTGTGGACAGCTGATCCTGAACCTTCAGCAAGTCATGTTTTGTGGTCACCAAGTCTTCTTCCATGAACTTTTGGTTTTCAGTAGCATCATTCAAAGTCTTCTCCAACTGACACTTCAAAATTGCCACTTTATTCTCCAGTTCAGTGATGTCCTGGTTTGCATTAGTCTTCAACAGAAGAAATATTTAAAATGTCAAGTGCAAAATTCTACATGAAGTGGGTGCATCTTAATTTTTAATAACTATGTTCATGTTATTCCTGTAAAGCCTAAATTATATCTGAAGAAAAAAAATACTTAAACCACTAATTTATAACTGGAAAAAAGTTAATGAATGCATTTTTAAGATGGCTGGAATGTCTTCTCTGCCAAGGTGAACTTTTACGTTCTTGTTTGCTTCTCTAGAAATCAGGTGAAGCCACAGGATGAAGCATATGGCAAGAAGTTACTTAGCACAGAGATCTAGTTAATGGCATTTTAGGATCTTAATGTCTATGCTATAATTTTATTTTTGAAGGAGGTAAAATATCACAAGCATTTCAAAAGCCAATAGTGTAATACAAGTAGGGAAGGATGAAAGTGTTGAGGCCCCTATCATTAGTCAGGTGCTGCTACTGCACTGCCCTCAGAGAGCAGAGCCTCCACAGTTGCTTGTGAAGCAATTTTTCTCTTTCCTTGTGAGAGAAAACCACCCAAACTCCTCTGGCCAACAGTTCTGGGTCACAAAACACTATATTCATGTAACTGCTCTATGGACTTCCATCAAAACAAAAAAAAAAGCAAAGGAAAAAACCAAACACCATTAAAAAAAACCCCAAACAAAACAAAAACAAACCACAAAACCAAAACAACCAAAACCCAAAAAACCCTCCCAGTTTAAAAGCTCAACTTCAAACTTTCAGAAGTATAAAGATGCAGGATGAGGCTGAACCACCAGCAGCATCTTAGGATGAACAAAAAATTAGAACTAAGGAAGCTCTGCTCCTTTTTCTGTGTGGAAGATGAGATTTGGGCATAAGAAACCACTTCATAATAGCACCTGTAGAGAAGGAAAGCTTATTTGGAGACAGAGTCCAAAGGTGCAGTGCTGAAAAGTACTACCTTGTAGAACATTCCAGGTCATAATAGACAGCGATCATTCTTCTAAACTGTGGCGTAAGTCAATTATGTAAAAATTCCAAATCCTCAAGTTAAACGGATCCAGCAGAGCAGTTACTCTCAAACCATGGTTCACACTTGCTGTGTGGAACAATACTGACCATTAAAAACCAAACCAAAACAAAAACCACACAACAAGCCACAGAGGCAAAACCAAGTCAGAAATCTGCTGAGCTGCTGTGGTTTGGCCGTCATCTGTCTGCCCAAAGAATCTGAATTCAACTGCTTTAACCATCAGCTGGGTTCACAGGATTTTATTGACACCCATCCCACAAAAATATAGAGGGAAACCAAATAAACTTCAGCATTTTCTCCATACAACTAATACTTTGATTAAATCAAGTAGTACACTTCAGCACTACAACTAGCTAGTTTCAACATCATCTATATGCCTTCAAATAGAAAATGTAAAAGCTGAAGAAAAAAGTTACAGATTATAGAACAAATTAGGATGTGAAACCTGAAGATATTCAGCAGTTTTGACATTGAGTCCAGTTCATGTTTAACCATAAAAGTAGGATGAGATTTGGTCCCAATCTTCTAAAACTACAAACACTATTATCCAGGATTTAATAAACCCCTCTAATATTTTAAACCTTTAATAATTCAAGGCTTAACAAAACACATAAAGAAAATATTTGTCATGACTGATAAGTCAAGTTCCCTATCAAATACTATTGAATACTTATTTTGAAACTTACTAGATAAAATTATAAAATATTAAGAAAGCCAAGTACCTACCATAAACCATTTAGAAAGCGAAATAAAAAGAAATCAGGATTAAAATGTGAAAATTAAAGTGGAAATGTTTTATGATATTGAAATTCAGTTTCAAATCTGTAAATACTACAGGAATTTTAAAAAGTCATTTCTCAAACTAATGGGATTAAATTGTTCTTATTGCGTTAAAAGTTTGAACTAAAATGTTTTAAATTTAAGAAATAATCACACATGACACACTTTAGAAGGCGGCAACTATTTACAAAATAAAGGTACAAACTTAAAAAAAACCCCAAACTAAAACAAACTAAGGTGACCCAAACAGATTTGTGTGTGTCAACCTTCATGACTTCTAGATTCTTATGGGCTTTTTTTTTTCTGCAGCAGTAACTGCACATCAGAATCCTCATTCACAAAGAAGATTAAGATTCCCAAGTAGTAAAAATAAACAGTGAACCATTTTTGATAGTACACTGATATAGGTAGAACTACATGACATCAAACATTTGCCGTTTGATCAATGGCCACTGACAATTGTAGCAAAACTTCGTGTTTAAGAATATACATGTAAATATTTGGGGTTTTAAAGTCTGAAGTGAGAAGCAGCAAGTCTGGCTTGTCCATGTCAATATCAAGTGTGACAAATGCTTAAAAGAACTAGTGCTCTATAGGTGCTATAAAAACCAGGCTAGGTATTATACCAGCAGGAACATGACAATACTAACTTGAACTTTGGTATGTGACAGAAAAGAAACACAGTACACAGACCAAGTTTTTAGATGTACAGGAAACCACAGTGTTAAATAGGGGGTGCTGAAAATCTTAATTGCCTTTACCTTCTGATCTCCTTGAATCTCCTGTAAAGCCTTCAGTGACTTCTCTAGCTTGGACTTCTCATCTAGTGCAGCTGTAGCCTGTGATAACATTGAAAATGCAAAACCTCAGAAACATTTCAATTGAAAACATAACAATAATAACCATGGGATTCTTGTAATATGTAAACAGCACAAAGTATTCAAGCTCACATGAAATTTACCTGTGTTTCTATGGTCTTGAGTCTGGCCTTCAGTTTTTCATTTTCTTCTTGAAGACAAGCAACTGTCTTTGGGTTAATAAATGTGAAAATTATAAATAATAAAAAGAAATGAACACTCATGCTATTTTGAATTTTCAAAATATTTCAGGTAAGAAATTACACTTCATTGCTTAGAAAAGAAAACTTCCAAATATTTATAAATGCTTTTAAATACTTATAAAAAAGGCCAAATACAAATATTACTGCACAGTCCCACAGGTCAAGTGAAAGAGCAGAATGGTCACAGACCACAATGGCACAAACAGGAAAGTTCTTACCTTATTCAGCAGCTCTGAGCCACCTTCATTTAATGGAGCCAGCTTGGGCTTAGTGAGATCTGTGCTGGGCTAAAGAAATAATAAAAGTTTTAAAAAAATAAATTATGCATATTTCTAGGAGGACAAAAAAAAATAATTCCTTCAGCCTGTAAAGTAACTATTGACAATCAATTCACCTTTCTTTTGTAAAGCAAATGACAAAGGAGCAAGGAAAACAGAAAAATACCCACATTTGATTGATTGTAAAAAACATTTACAGAGCTCCAAATAATCTTCTTAATTTAAACATTCAAATATAATAATTGAAATAAGCTAGAGTCATATCTGTATCGTAGAACCTTTTCAGGTCTTGACTCTGGGTTGGGACAAGCAATTGTCCCAGTCTCACCCCAGTTTCCAGGAAAAAAAGGAGAACCCAGGAGCAGATGCTCCTACACACTCTGGTCTGGATGACTTTGGGGTGAGGATTATGAAGCAGAATCTGCAGTCCCCAGGTTTGTAGAATCTGTCACCTGGAAATAGCAGGGGCAATTCAGTGCGAGCCTTGGTGCTGAACTGCAAAATGCTGCTCCTCGGAGACTTTCAAAATTGTTTTGAAAAATGGTGGGTTTTTTGTTTTTATTTCTTAAGCACAAAGAGTCTGTACTAAGTATTTAAAAAATCTCTCATGACCCCATGTGACATTTAATTAATATTTGATTAAAATAAAACTCTACCTTCTTGTTTGAAGATGTAAATTCTGACTTTTCAAACTCAGCAACCTGTTCCAACAATTCTCTTGAAAAGAAAAATAAAGGGAGGCATTTATTTACAAAGAGCTACACCACAAAACATATTTTAGTAGACTGATGCTATGCTCTTTATTGCATGAAGATTCTCATTAGAAGTACAGAATTAAGTCCTATGGAAATATAATAAACGCAACAGATTGTATCATGCAATTATATGGTACATGAATTAGAACTGTAAGATACAAAGAACATCCTTGATTAAAATATAATCTACTCAGATAGCAAAGGCTTTTTAATGAAATCCTATCACTCACACTTAACTGATTAGTTCAACTTAAGAATATAAAAAACAGCTTCCTGGCAAATTTAAAATTATTGTGTATCTTGCTACTTCACAGATGGAAGACTTGAAACTAACAGATCACCAATACAACAGTAAAAAGAGGTTTCTAAGGTTGTGAAAGAATGCAAATAGTCAACAGTCAGAAGTTTCCGTATTATTAAAAAGTATTCTGTATAGTCTACTATATGTTACCGATTCTCCAAGTCAGAGACATCTGTCTGTAACTTTAGGTACCACTTCTCAGCCTGGGAGAAGAGCTGCCGCAGAAGTAAAACATTGGTGTAGGTTGTATTTATGAGCTCTGACTCCACTTCACTGTGCACAACAGTCTGCAGCCCATCCAGCATATCAATCACCTCATCCACTGTGAAGGTCTCCTCAACAAGCCTAAAGAGAGCAGTTCAGGTGAGCCAGGTATGGCAACGGTAACAATTTAGCATTATTATGAGACCCCACTGCACAGGTATTGCTCGCAACACACAACATCCTTTTGCAAACATCCACTGCCAGTAGATATTAGATGATCATGGCACGACTACTTAAACACTCTCTTGGAAGCTTTACAATTGCAAAAGCTACAGCCTTGCATCAAATGTAGATGCGAGAAGCAAGATATAAAGCAACATAATGCTGTCACTAACTATTTAATTCTTAAGAATTTGCACAAATTAATTTTAAAAGGACTCTCAACATTTACAAAATTATTTGGTCTCTCCTCCTGACTAAGAGGGCACAAATATAGATAAAGTCACCTCATAAAGTATTTAAGACTGCAATTATTGAGAGTTGTCTTGCATTATTCTTGCTTAGAACCGACCCCCCCGCCATGGTACCTGCTGTCCTTAAGGTCCTGAAAACAAGAATCCACTGTCTTGAGACACAAGCCACGCTTGAAACGAGCAAAGCGCATGTAGTTGATGGCTTCATTCTGGTGGTGCTCATTAAGGCCCAGTTCTGCCTGCAGGTAAGTGCACAAATACACACTGAAGTAAAGAAAAAGAAGCTTAAGTATTGCAAAGACTTGCCTTGTGACTAGTTTCTGTGCTTGCTTTCATAGGGTTATCAGTTTAACTAGTATGGAAAAACCAAATGTATTTTCATACGTGTAATCCCAGTATAGCACACCTAAGTGTTCTCCCTCCAAAAGGAAGGGAAGTAAGTCCCCAAGTGATCAGTGCCATCAGAAAAAACACAAAATCAGAGACAAAGACAATCAGAGGATCACAACCAGGACTGTAGAGGAGAGGAAGCTCGTGGATACATTTGTTTTTGTATGACATGTAACTGTGTATAATACAGCTGAGCAATGTATCTTTTACAGATGTACTAACAAAAACACACAGCAAAGCTGAGTTTTTGTTTCCATGTAAAGTCTCCAGTGATAATCTGAATTGGTTTCTCAACAGCCCGTACTGCTCAGAAACAAATACTCCCAGGGCAAATTAAGAAGGAAACTCCAGTGAAAAAGCAACACTGGATTAACACTGGAAATGTGAGCAGAGATGCCAGCTGCCTGGAAATTAAAGGCAGTCTGGGAAATGGCAACAGCAGTAAATAAAACAAACTCTCGCAACGTGGCTACGGGTTTGATGTGTCCCACAGAGCAGTGCATCTTGCAAATGCGAGAACGTAGGAAAACACAATGTTCTCTTTGCCATTGCTGGGTTTTCTTTAGGTGAAAAGTTTCTGTTTATTGAAGAAAGAGAAACATATGCCAACACCAGCACTGAACTTTCACAAACTAGGAAGCAGCCTCAAAACAATATTAAACTAACAAATAAGCTCAGGCCAAAGCCATTGGTCATTGCGAAATTATATGGTTTGGGTTGGAAGGGACCTTAAAGATCATCCAGTTCCAACACCTCTCACCAGACCAAGCAGCTCAAGTCTCTGTCCACCCTAACCTTGCACACATCCAGGGATGGTGCATCCACAACTTTCCTGGGCAACCTGTTCTAGTGTCTCACCACCCTCACAGAGAAGAGCTTCCTAATTTCTAAACCCAAATCTCCCCTCTTCCAGTTTAAGCCCATTACCCCTATGTCCTATTACAAGACCCTTGTAAAAACTCCCTCCCCAGCTTTCTTGTAGATCCCCTTGAAATACTGAAAAGCTGCAATAAGGTGTCCCCGGAGTCTCCTTGTCTCCAAGCCGAGCAACCCCAACTCTCTCAGCCTGGCCTCACAGCAGAGGGGTTCCAACCCTTGGATCACCACCCTCGCCTCTTCTGGCCCTGCTCCAACAGGTCCCTGTCCTTCTTGTGTTGGGGGC
>VWZY01012123.1:15744-110517 GCA_013399075.1 Chloroceryle aenea
AAAATGACGGTACGAGAGATCTTCCTTTGCTATCCAAAGAGCTTACCGGGAACCGCGCCCCACCCCCTCCAGAAAAGTAAAGAGAAAATCGCCATCTGTGTGTGTACGCCACCTAAACCACGCAAACCGCAAACAGTCTGTGACAGGTCTAATCTGGCTTGGGTCCCGAGAGCACACACCCACCCCAGCCTACAAAAAGCCCAAATTTTAGGTGTGGGTGCAAAGAGCAAACAGCATGCGGTGGTGGGACTGATGGGCTCCGCGTCAGGCTGACACCCTGCAGCGACTGTCCCGGTGAGTCCCCTCCTCTGCCATTCACGTCGGTCTGTTCCACACGCAGCCCCTGTGGGAAGGAAACCTAATTACAAAAAAAAAAAAAAAAAATTGCCATTAAACTTGTGCAGTTAGGATGATCTTTCAGATGGCAATTTAAGTTCTTGCAGCTGTAAGAAAATAACATTTCAAAAGCCTCCCGGGGATGCTCTGCACCCTCCAGCAGGTGCTGCAGTGATGGTTTGGAAACAGTCCCAGGGAGAAATCAGGAGCTCACTGGCTACAGTCACCTTGGGGTTCTGTGTGTTGGGTCTCGGGCTCAGTATCTACACCTTGCGCTGGGCACGAGGCTCTGCTAGTTTGAGATCTCAGCAGTCAAAGGAGTTTCTGAAGCAGGTGGAGCATGGCAGGTCTGACAATGCTGTGTAGCTGGGAAGGACAAGGTCACATGCTGAGCACAGTGATTCCTGAAAATGTGTGTCGTGTGTGTTATCATCATCCCCCCAAAAAAGAAAAAAGGGATCAAATTAATTTTAATTAATAAGCAGCCCCTCCTCATCTCAAGGGATGGTCTGCTTTTTGTCAATTTTTAGTGTGCTGTGAAGTTCACTAGAAAAAAACCCTGGGTGCTGCCTAGAACATCAGAAAGCTCCTTGTATCTAACCCCACGTTCTTCTCGTTATTGATATAACCCATAACCAGTGCAGTGGCAGCAACGGCTGGCAGAGGAGCATTTCCCACTGTTCTCATCAGACCCATCTAATGTCATTTGCATATGCACTGCTCTAGCTGCTGTTAATTTATACCTCTTGGTATGTACAGGTGGTAGATCTGATTTGTAGGTACTGCACAGCTGGTTTCTTCCCACCTGCTTGCAGGCTTTTCCTGGAGTAAATTCTGTGCCCTGCTGTAGCATGTGTCCTTTAGTCACTTACTTTCCTTGGTTGTCAACTTCAAAAAGAAGCCAAATAAAAATGAATCTTGAGTTTTGTGTGTCAGAAATTCCATGGCTATGCACAGGGTAGAGGTGTCATTGCTGAAAGCCATGTACCAAATTTATAACCATATTTGAGATGCAGGGACCATCATAATTGTGTGTGTAGTTTTGTATCTTGACAGAAAACTTAAAAACCAAGAGCATGTATTTATGACTGGTTTTATTTCTGCAATCTATTTTTAAGCAAACACTCTGTGCCCACACTTGCGTTCTTTTACTGCAAAGATCTCATGCTGCCAA
Source organism: Chloroceryle aenea (assembly GCA_013399075.1). Lineage (NCBI taxonomy): Eukaryota > Metazoa > Chordata > Aves > Coraciiformes > Cerylidae > Chloroceryle > Chloroceryle aenea. Next base: position 17,255 of record VWZY01012123.1, read on the forward strand.
CCTTGCTCCTAAATAATTCATATTCATTAAAGTTTCTTCAAGAAGATAAAAAAAATGAAGGATTATCCCCATATCTGTGCTTTCAGAACACAATCATTCCCAACAGATGAAAAAACCTGCATTCAACTGTTTTGAACAGACTATGGAGCCTTGTAAATATCTGCTGCAAGCGTTCAGTGTGGTCCTGCAGAGACAGGGCTGCAGACTCCTTCGCCACCCCTTAGAATAGCCAATTACAGTGAATGGGCTTTGCTGATGGACTCACTAATGCAGCTAACCCTGGTTAGGAGGTGAACACCATGCTGCAGCCCTTCTTATTGCAGATAGCACCAGGAAGGTGGTTTTAGTCAGGGCTGGTAAGAGGTCTGGTTCCACAAGTTGACTTCTTGGTTCCCTGATCTGCTTTCAAGGGCACTGATGGCCAGAGGCAGGGTCTGTGATAGCTGAAAGTCCATGGTAATGCCAACAGGACCCACATCACACTGTCCCTGGGCTTCATCCCCAGGTCTGCACAGACAGGCTGGTGCAGGCCAGGTTGGATATTTAGAAATACATGACTCGTGTTGAGCCCACCAGGCTCAGCTACTGTTTGTGATGGCAGAGTGACTTGAAAAGCAACCTGCAGCAGGAAAAAAAACCACATTTTCTTGCTTACCTGGGCATAAAGATCTGCTTCGCAGGCCAAAGCAATGTGCATTGTGCTGTAACTCACAGATAGGAAAGAGGTGTTGCAGGCAGAGGTTATCCATTGCTGCAGAGGATACAGATACCTTAACCCTGCAAACTACTCCTAAGGAAGGCAGGTGCTTTCCCTTCTTAGCTGCCAGATGATTTAAGAGATATGTTTCATTTATTCCCATGAATCTTTCAGAAGATACGGTGCTTTCACATTACATTCTTCTATAATGTGCACACCGAGGAGTTTACATCTTATTAAAAATGAGATCGCGGTGGCTTGAATGTGTCAAGGGACTTAATCAGCACAGTGCTGTGGAGAAGCTGAAGACCTCATGTAGGCTAAACGTAAATTTGTAAATTAGAAACAGACAAATAATTCAAACCAGTGACATCTGTTTCTGTGTGGTTTGTTTGTCTCTTGGACAGGCTCATTTCGAAAGGTTGAGGTTTTTATTAAAAGAAGAAGAAAGAAAAGCATCAGTTTTACTTCTAAGCTGTTTCACATCACTTGTTCCCCCCCTCCCATCTTTCTTCTCCAGGTTACAGAGCCTCCTTCAAGACTGAGTAAAGATCTGGCTGACGATGGCAGTCTCAAGCGTAGTGAGTACACAGGTACCCTGCTGCATAACCTCTGTTTTTCTTGCAACTCTCTTTGCCTCCACAACAGTTTTCTAACTCTCTCAAGTCAATGGTGCCCTCTCACCACAGGATTAACACAAAGCCTTCTTCACCACCTCTTTCCAAGTTGGGGCTTTTGCATTTTGTTAGGTATTGGAAGCTGCCAAGCCCACAGTATTTTGAATGATCTAACAGAGATAATGCTCCCACCACTTGTCATCTGAAGTTGGCTGGAGGTGGTGACTTGCTCTTCTGTAAAGAGTTTGTTACTCAGTGGGACACTTTTAAAAGTCACGCTTCAAGCAGTCTGAAATGTACTGTTTTTCTGGCAGCCTTTGTGCTTTCCCATCTAAAATGGAATATTTTGGGGATCTTCACCTGCATCTGGTGGAGGGGCAAGTTTACTCTTCACTGAGCCACATCTCCACAAAAGTTTACCCAATGTCCCATTTTAGGTCACCCACCCTGGCAAGGCCAGCCTGGATTACTACAGGAATGACAGTGTGGTGCTGTCCCTCTATGGAAACCTGGTGAATGACACAGACTTCCCATGTGACAGGAGGCAGGTAAGGCAGTTTGCTCAAGCCTTCCTGCCTGCATTTTTCTGGCTCATCTTCTGCATGGGCATGGTGGGAAACATCTTGGTTGTGCTCGTCTGTTGCAAATACCACTTCAGGAGGAGCGGGATGGACTGGTACCTGCTGCACTTGGCCATTGCAGACCTCCTCCTCCTCCTCACCCTCCCCTTCTGGGCCAACGCTGCTTCCAATGGCTGGATCTTCAAGAACTTCATGTGCAAAGTCATCAACAGTATGTATAAGATCAACTTCTACAGCTGCAGCTTGTTTCTAACCTGCATAAGCTTTGACAGGTATTTCACTATAGTCCAGGCGAAGAAAGTTAGAATTTCTAAGCGAAGGCGGCTCCTGCACAGCAAACTCATGTGCTTGGCTGTCTGGCTGATGTCTGTGAGCCTGTGTATCCCAGAAATCATATACAGCCAAAGCACACGGGTGGGTGACATAACAGTTTGCAAAATTACATACCCGCCCACTGTCAGCATGATCTTCAGAGTTACAGTCCTGGCCTTGAAAGTCACAATCGGATTCTTCCTCACGCTCTTTGTCATGGTTATTTGTTACGCTCTTATCATCAAGACTGTTCTGCAAGCCAGAAGATCCCAAAAGCAGAAGTCGCTGAAGATCATCACCATGATCATCACTACTTTCCTCCTCTCTCAGTTCCCGTACAACATTGCTTTGCTGGTCAAAGCCATCAACACCTATGCCAGAGTGGAGTACAGCTGTCAGGCTGCTGACTGGCTGGACATCGGGCTGCAAGTCACCCAGAGCATTGCCTTCCTCCACAGCTGCCTCAACCCCTTCCTCTATGTCTTTGCTGGGGAGCGGTTCAGGACAGCACTGTGCAGGATGGTGCTGAGTGGCAGCAGCTGCTGTCGGTGCGGGGGCCAGGAGCAGTGCTCCATCCCTGCTGACAGCCAGGAGCAGCACTCAAACTGGTCCTTTGCCATGCTGGGCAGGCAGCTGTTGAGGAGCTTCCCGACCCTCAGCACCCACTTGAACTCCTCTGTTACATCTGCTCCTTGACCAGTCCTCTTCTAAGTTAGTCCCCTCTCCCTTCCCTCTGAAGGAGAAAAATCCCTTTGGAAATGGTTTGTGTACCCCCCAGGCAGTCTCAGAGGAGAGGGCAGGGCTGGGGGCTCCCCATCCTTGCTGTGCAGGCCCCGAATGGGGCTTGCTGGGTGAAGGCAGGGAAATCTTGGGCATAGGACAGCACAGCAGAGCTATACATGTTGTAAGCAGAACTGACAGAGGACAGGAACTCTCTTTGTGGCAGCTGTAAACACCTGGCCCATCTGCAGCTTAGCCCACAGCCTGAAATAACAAACCTCGCAGGGAGGTGATAAACCCAGCTATGGCCATGGCAGAGACAGGTGAAGCAGTGTGAACCACCCCTCCTGTACTTAGGGAACAGGTCAGCCTTTGCTGCCCAGTGGGGGTCTCCCAGGGAAGAAATTGTTCCTAATGTCCAACCTCAACCTCCCTTGGCACATCTTGAGGCTGTTCCCTCTTGTCCTGTTGTTCATGCTCCTAAAATTAGATCCATCTTTCTCCTATACTTGAGCTGTGTGATGTAAGGTGAAATCAGGTGCAATTTATTTGCTATGGTTCCTGTTCTGATACTGAAAATAAATCACACCTCTCAATAAAAATTCAAGGGTGTCAGAGACACAGTTTCTGTCCCGTAGATATTTGCTATGTGCTGCAAAGCCAGAATGCAAAAACCAAACCCATGGTTCAACAGACCATTGGTTATGTGCTGATACCTTTGCTAATGGTGAGAAAATGTAAGACCACTAAGATCAAGAGTAATGAAGTGCCAAACCTAACTTTAATGACATTTGGATTGAGACTTTGGGTTGGTGGAAGTTCCCCAAAGCATTGTGCTGGAATGCACCCCACAATTTCCGCAGAGCTTTTGGCATGCTGGTGTTGGTGCTGTGACAGGGCCCGGAGCCACCAGGCACTGCCTGGCCCTTGCCCCTTGTCCTGCCCAACCACAGCTGGCACATCCTGGTCTTCCATCACAAGCTGTCATTTGGCAAGTTGGTTTTCTTTTAAATAATCTGCTTTGCCTCCTGCTAATTAGTTCTTGCAGGATGAAAGTGTTTGTGTTGTGCATTAATTGTTAAACTGTGTCAACAAACATCAGCTTTCTGCATGGGCTGGCACTGCTTTTCTAGCTAACAGGGTATATCTGACCAGATGGGGTTCTAGTTTCATATATGTTTAGGATTTTTTTTTTTTTTTTTTTTTTTTTTTTTTTTTTTTTTTTTTTTTTTTTTTTTTTTTTTTACTATTTGTTAAGGGAAAAAATAGCAACAACTGTATTTACTATGTGTAAGAAGGGTTTAGGGATTTTTGCAATGAGTTGAGCTCAAAGCAAACAGAGGCAGACATTCTGTTACATAAAGGCCCTGCCACACACCATGAGTGGATGATGGGGTTTGTTCCTTACCCACGTGTTCTTCCTGGGTTTTGGGATCCATACACATAACCTGTTCCCAATGGCAGGACTTACCCCTCCCAGAAAAGGCCAAAGGAAAACTGCAAACAGGGCTCACTCCACATGCCTAACCCCTTGGAGTTAGGAAGCCGAAGCTAAGGACCTGCTGGAGCAGGTGTTCGGTGAGAGGCAGGGTGCAGTTTTGGGAGAGAGCGCAGGTTTCTGAGGCCACGGGATGGGCAAGATGCTTCCCCAGGGTAGCTGAGCCCCACCACCCCTTCCCAGGGCAGAGGGTGAGGGTGGTCCTACCCAAAGGGTCCTCCCGATCACTAAAAGCCCTCAAGTTATGCAAATGAACAATCAAGTGTGCAAACCTTGGCTGCTGTGGTCCTGTCCGGTGGCCTCAAGCTCCTCTTCCCATCCCACCAGCCCCAGGAACATGAATTTTGGGGCCTTCTCAGAGAAGGAAAAAACTTCACAAAACTCCCCTAAGGAACAGAAATGACTGATAAAAGGAGCGAAGACAATGTGGCTCATAGTTCCCCTGACCCCAGGCGCTCAGGGCAGCCTACCCACTACCCTGTGCCCCAGGGCTATGGCTCTGTTGGGACCGTATAGACATGACCTTTCTCCACCCTGACAAACAATTTTCTGGTTTTCCTTCTTTTGTAAAATGTTTTCCTGCTTAGAAACGGAACACACAACCATCTGATGGACCTTCTGGACAAAGCCATCTCCACAAGGCACAAAAGGGACACATGTTCTCAAGGATAGAGAATTTTATTTTTTTTTCCTGAGGTTAAAAAAGGGAAAGAAAAGCATCAAGAAACATTCCAGTACACAACCGTCTACACTTCTGTAACTGTACAGATGCTGGTCTGCATAAATCTCTTTTTCCCCCCATCTGGAGTGTGAAGTCTGTTGTGGACAAGGTTTGCAATTCTGTGGCGGTTAAGACCAAAAGATGCTTCTGAACAAGTTACAATTTCAGCAATTGAGCGCAATTAAAACTATAGTGCAATTTCCACTTTAAAAAGGGAGCAAAATCAGGCTGTTGTAGCTCTGCTACTCGGTGACATAGTACACTCTTGTGCACTGAATGCATCTTCGAGACTGTTCGTGGAGCAACACTGAGCAACGTGGAGTAAAGGAACACTGTCATTTTCTCAGAGCAACGACCTTCTTCCTTTCGCATAAACCCTTGCCTAACAAAAATTACCCCCCACCATTCCAGCACAAACTTCCATTTGTGTCAAGTCCTTTACTGGGTTTTCACAGCTCCAGTATTAAAACCAACGGGGTACCCACACAAAAGTTTGGTACTAATAACAGGTTTTTTACTGTCTTCTCTGCACAGTCTCTTGAGGTGTGTTCCTCTGTTCTGGGACAGTTCATCTGAACAGTCACTCTCCTGTCCACTTCAACCTTGCCAGATGGAGTATTTCCTCTTTTAAAATTTTCTTCCTTCTTAAATCCTTAGTTAGAAGCAAACCTTTTTTTTTTTTTTTACTACAGGTCCTGGCTTCCACTCCTAATCCTCCTTCAGAGAGCAAAACAGCCATAGAACTATTCTGATGGGGCAGGAGAACCTGAAGGTTCCATAAAAACTCAAATGCTAAATAAAAACAATCCAATGTTTTTATTCCCCTCCTCCCAAACACACACTTCAGCCATGCAGGAGTGGCAGGGAAACATCTGATTAACCAGATGGGGTCAACAGCGTTAAGAGTTACACAGTCATTCACAACTGAGTTACACAGTCATTCACAACTATTTGCCACAGGATGAAAAAATGTAAAGAACAGAGTGGAAATCCAGAGTAAACTTTGCCAAATAAATCTGAACTGAGAGATTTTAAATGCTTCTGAGCACGGCAGTCGTATTTTGACCTAAGATACTTGACAGTGTCCCTTTACCTTACATTTGGCATTTTAAGGAAGGTGTGTCCCCCAGTAGGATTAGCACCCTAACTAAAATACTTTTAAAATCCACACCTAAAAGCTTAAAGAAAAACTGCAGCAGACTTCAGTAACAGCTCAGTGAAATTGCATCGCATATGGGACACAGTGCTCTGTGTTTCAGCAATAAATAATCTCTCCTTGCCTAATTAAATATAAAACAGAGCTTCAACACCAAAATACACCATCCTTCATCAGCTGAGCTCTGTGCCATTTATTGCCAGCTTCAGCCTCTTGTCTCTTCTACGTTTTAGTTTTGGTAGTGTTGGGTTTTGGTTGTTTTTTTTTTTTTTTTCTGTTAATTGCCTGTAGCTTCCATCTTTTGCCCATCTCATTTCCACACACAGAGCCAGGTAAGGGTTTAGCTGTTCCATCAGGAGGGGAGGAACCCAGATTTCACCTTTTGCTGACCCCTCTGCCTGGCCAAGGCTGCAAAACACACCACTGATACTGGGAGAAGGCATCAGAAGGGCAGGGAAAGCTTCTGATTAATGGGCTTGATACCAAAAGTCTAGGTGCTCTATGAACAGCAGCCATTCTTCCACAACCTTTTCCAAGATCACTGTATTTTTAGATTAACAGCAACTGGAATGAACAATTACCATCCTGTAGCTTTATCTGCGGGGTTCTTTTCTTCCTAATCAGAAACTTCCCTGCTACTGTCCAACACTTGTCTTGTGATCTCCATCTTCTGGATCCCTTATGGGGATGGATTGTAGCAGGGATACACAAACACAGGCTGGACTCCCCTGCCTGCCTTCCCTAGTGAGCTGACCCCCCCAGTTCCCTGCCCTTGTTGTTACATTTACAAGTTTGCCCCTTTCCCCTCCCCTAAATCATTTCCTTCAGCTTGTGCTTGCTCTTTTTCTTTCCTTCTGTTTTGTTTTCTGTCTCCCACCATGACCCCTGTATAGCAGCTACAGCTGCCACAAGGAGTTGACAGGGTTCCCGTAGCTGGTCTGCTACCAATTGCTGCACCAAAACCTTCCAGGTTTGGGGTCTCCTTGGGATAACAAGAACATTAGAAATCAGACACACCTAAAAAGACAAAGAGGCCTGACTGGGAGAAAAAGCTTTTCTACTTTTTCTTGCCAAAATGTTTTGCCTTTCCATCAGAAGATAGAAACTTTTAAGAGAAATATCTGCTTTCAGGTATTTTGACAAAAAGTTGAAATTCTAGATATTAAGCAGAGGGTTTGAATGGAAACTCTGTATAAATGAGAATCCAGTCTTCCTTAAAAGGCACTGCTGACAGCCAGCTCTGTCCCGATCTGAGATGGAAAGGTAGCAGATGGCCAGGGCAACTGCAGGGGTTAGGACAGGGCCAGGACACACTGACACTGAGTGGAGAGCTCATTAGGGCTGGACACATGTTCTGCTTTGGATGGACTTCTTGCTGATTCAGACATTACTGCTACATTCCAAGTGCTCTAGAGAGAGTGTGAGACTGCCGACCTCCCGGGAAACTGTGCTTTCTGTGAACGCTGATGACAAAGGTGTTAGAGCAGGAGAAAGGAATGTTCCTCCTCCTGATGTCACATTGTCCTAAAAATTATGCTCCTGATTCTGCCACTGGTACTCACTGCAGGAGCTGGTTTCACTGCGCCAACATACAGATCACAGCGGAACAAAGTGAAAGGAGCGGCTGCTTTGTGCTGTATTGTTTTGTAACTTGTTTTTGATATCAGAGCATTTGTAAAAGCCAGTTAAGACTTATCAAATCTTAGCCCAAAAGGTAAAAAAATCCCTGTGTTTGCTCTTTATATAACTTGGAAAAGATAAAAATTCTAGCTGGATTATAAGATATGCCTGTGAAATTGAAGTATTGCATAGTTACTGTTCTGACTGCAGGAGCATTACAGCAGAACAGAAATGGCTGAGTTTACTCCTCAGTGATTAAGTCAACAAAATTATGCATTTTTCTTTAAATTTCCTTTTGAAGGATATTTTTGGAAGAAAAGCAATTAAATTTTCAGTAGAGAATTTCAATTTGTGTTTAGACACTCCCACACTTCTTTTTCTCCCCACTGAAAAACAGTTTGGTTGGAACATGATTTGACCTGTTAAATCAAATACCCTGGCTTTAGAGCAATCTGTACACAGTACAGAACCACAGTGTTCCCAAAAAGGCTTCTTTAGTGTATCGAGGTTCACTAAGTGCATTATAGCTATTGCATAGGTTCAAAGTCTTCAAATACAGTGGTAATTGTAATGCTTACGTGTACATAAATAATAGCATTTCTTAAAAACTGAATTTAAAATAACGCAGTGTATTCAAGGCTATGGAAAATCACTTCCATCATAGATGACTGGTCGCTCGATGGACAAGTGATAAAACACTCTTTTTGAGATAAACCTGTCAGGAAACAGAAAAGAGCAAGATGATCACGTTAGCTGAAGTCAGATAGACAGGAAGCAGTTTATACTCAAGCCAACCAAAAAAACTGGTGTTACAAAGAAGTACACACACATGGGCTGTCAGGTCGGTGGTTAATAACACGACAATCTAAATTTTAAACTAAAAGAGGAGAGATTTAGACTAGATAGAAGGAAGGACTTTTTCTATACCGAGTGTGGTGAGACCCTGGCCCAGGTTGCCCAGAGAGGTGGCAGAAGCTCCATCCCTGGAACCATTCCAGGTGAGGCTCGTGGTGCTCTGAGCCACATGCTCTAGTTGCAGATGTCCCTGCTCACTGCAGGGGACTAGACTAGATGGCCTTTAAAGTTCCCCTCTCACCCAAACCAGTCTACAATCTTTTGACAATCCTGACTAAACTGTATTGGAAAGAGTCACGAACGACTCGCTTCTGTTTACAGGCTTAGAGTTTGAGAGAAAAGAGTGGAATTCTGCTACAGGAGGAACAACAGAAAAAAAAACAAAACAAAACTCAGGCAGGAGATCTTTGGGCAAGCTAGAACCAGTTTTTCATACATGCTTCTGAATGGCAAGATAATGGTATATGCCATCAGTTGCACCATCCGTAAAACCAGGCTTGTTTCACCTTTTACACTCACCTAGAGAATGTGTTGTCAAATATAAGTGTGTAAATTCCAGGGTTTCTGACTTTCACCTGCCCTCTGATAGTTTCCTTGTGAGAGTTGCAGCGGGTCATAGGAATAAGAACCTGGAATTCAATAAATACCAACATTAAACTTGCTGTTTGCCATATAAACTGACATTTGCCTTGACATAAATATTTAGACTTGAACCATCTTGAAACTCCCCAAGTGCATATGAGCCTGTGAAACTAAATAAATATTTGCACTCATTAGCATTAGAAATTCACCCAGACAAAGTCTCACAGTTCTCCTTTAAAGCATTAAGCTGTGGCTATAAATCTCTGTGTTAAGAGATAGAAACAAATCCTGATCTCGTTAACATTAATCTAAGCAAGTTTACTAATATCATCAGGGCTACATTAAATATATACAAATTTATCCAAGTGCAAGATTTAGCTAGTATGTCTTTTCACGTAGGCTTTTATACACCCTCTATTGTAAAATAAGCTTTCTCAGCAAATTTTAATTGTTTATCTAAGTTTACAGCAAAACTGCATGTAATCATCTCCCTTGCTGTAAACACCCAGCAGAGACCGTTGTCAGAACAGCAGCTGACATAGATCCAAGGATGACAAAACCCAAAGTTATATCAAATAGATAGATCAAGACGGAAGCAAAATTCACTCTTCATTCAGCCTCCAGTTGAAGAAAAAAGGAGATTTTACATGGAGTGAAGTACCCTGGAGTGCATTAACGCACAATAAATACATGTTGTATTTCCCTAGGTCATCCCAAAGCAGCTTACAAATTAAGTAATATTAAGGAGGGAAAGAAGAATAACTTTGTAGGTTTGGACTTCTGGTTTTGCTTAATAATAGTGGATGAATTTCAGATGCAACCAGTGGAAGCTAAAGCACTTTTCAACTCAACTTTTGCAGACAACATTAAATAATTAAAGATGTAGCTCTGCCTTCAGGAGAACTGTAGCTTAATAGGAGATGCATGTCTCTAATGCAGCAGCAATTGGCACCCTTGTGCAGACTTTCTAGCTATACTTGCTGATTCCTCCAGGGAGCTGATAAGGAAGTAGTAAGGAAGCAAAGGTCTTACTTTGCACTGATCCAGCGGTGTGTCTTCTGATTCTTGGTAGACAACACTGAAGGATATGCTCTTGGGGTCTGATGAAAAGATCCAGCTGATTGTTAGCCCCATCTCTGTGATGGTGATGGGAATGATACTGTAGGTGCTGGATTTAATGAACAGCTCTCTGTTACTTTCCCCAAAATTTAAGATCTCTTCCACTGTAAGGGGTAGTTTGATCCTGTGAGGGAGAAAAATACAATTATGTAAAGAGATCCAGTGTAATTACTTGGACAGAAACAATCAAAGTTGCTTGTTATTTTCCATCTATTTGAGGCAGACTTCACAGCAACTTTGGGACAGGTCCACAAGATGCAGGAAAATTCAGCCTTGGATGAAACAAGAACTACAGAAAAAGATGACTGATATCAAGCACTTTCACTCCTCTGGCAAACGTGGATGTCATTCAATTAATTCATTTTGACTGGAAAAATCTAGTGCTTGAATAAAGCTTTTTTTGAGTTACTACAATTAAAATAGAGTCTGCTGCCCTCTACTGTTCTTCTAGCACAAAAATTTAACCAAAAATTAGTCACCTACTTTACTTGCCTTTCTAGGAGAGTTTCTGTGAGGCAGGAGGTAGGGGCTATCAATAAATAAGAGGCACATGCACCAAAAGGCCACAAATTCCCCTCCCTGTGACAAAGGCCTGACTAGCACAGCAGGCCCTCACTTTCTCTTCCTGCATCTTCTGCAGACTACTAGTGCTATACAGCCTCCCCTCCAATCCCCCTTTCTGTTCCCAGCACCTCCTGCAAGAATGAAGAAGGAGGGTTCCCTAATGTGAAGTGTACCCAAATCTTTCCTTCTTACTCCCCACTTGCACTGAAGTTCTGCAGGACTGAAGAGAGAGATTCTACTTCTGCTCATTGCTGCTGCTCGGTTTACTTGAGCTATACTCTCTGCTACTCCTCAGACCAAGTTCCACTGTGAGACACAAATGATCAGCTTGTCCAGGGCTCTGCAAGATTTCTAGTTGCATAGCTGGTATCTGAGCGCAGCCTTTGCTCTTTCACAGAATCCCAGCATGGTGGGGGTTGAAAGGGATCGATGGACATCATCTGGTTCAACCCCCATGCTCCAGCAGGGTCACCCAGTGCAGGGGCTCAGGATTGCATTGTCCAGGTGGATTTGGAATCTCTCCAGAGAAGGAGACTCCACAACCTCACTGGGCAGAGTAAGCTGGTAGTAATGAAACTGTTCCACTTACATGATTTCTCCCGACTTCAATAAGCATATCTCAGCATCTTGAGCAACTTGCCACTCTTCTGATTCGTCAAAGGTTGAAGAATTGCATGTACTGTTTCTAGGACAAGGAAGAAAAGGAAAGTCATGTTTCTCTGAGTAGTACATGACCAAATGCTAATGCTTTCCTAAAACAGAAACATTTTGATAGTTACAATGCCAAATTCTAGAATTCTTTTTTTTGGTGCATTCTAGTGTCGAAACTGCAGCCCTGTTCCACTGACCCCTGTGCACAAATGTGAAACTGTTTCTGGTTCGATGAGCTAAGAGGAATTGCTATGCCCAGAGCTCCTCTCCAACAGTATGAAGATAAGTTCTGTGTTGAGACGCTGCCAGGTTTTCAAGATTCCCTGGCAGATGAAAATTTTGATGGAGAGAAAACAAAAGCAAAACAGCCTGGACTTGTCCCTTAAAGCACGTGTGAGGGGCTCTGTAGAGAGATACTTAGAACTTATTCAACCAGACAACAACACTGTTGAATTTTGAAAAATATTTTTCCAATGAAACAAGTCTGTACAGTCTGCCTTCTACCCAGACTGCAAGTCACACTGGTTTGTGCCAGAAATGGGTCTGCTGAGGGCAAAAGAGTCTAGGTCTGGTTTCTCAGCAGCAGGCTGGTGATGCTGTGTCTGTTTTCAATTGAGCCTTTAGATTTATCATTTTTCTGCTTAGAAGCAAAACAAGTACAGAATGTAGGTGAAGCTGCTTTTTTTTTTCCTCAAATCTATAGAATTTTTGAAAGATAATTTGTTTTACAAAACAGAATTTTTTGGAAAACATTTGGAAATATGTGAACAATAGTATAACAATATTTTTATAGTTTAATGTCGATCTGTGTTTATACAAAACTACAATATAGTTTGCAAACCAAACACTTGGATATTCAGATGGCCTCAGATCCTCTTCATTTCTAATTTATGTAGAAAAAGATCTGAAAAAAATAACTGAAATTCACATTCATTCTCACTTTCTTAAGAAAAAAAGAACAATTTGTGTCAGATTTAGCTACACAATTCCTGTTCTTTTTCTTTTCTGTAAGGAATCCCACAGACATGGACCAGTTATGCCATGTTCAGTTCAGTAAAGCTTGTCATGAGCACATCTTTCCTTACCTTTTCCCTACTTCGATACTGAACAATGGTAAAACTGACAGAGAGTATCACTTAGCTCTTACTAGAAGTTAACTGTGAACAATCAGTGATCCAGTGTGTCCTGCAAGCTGATTATAATGGTGCCAGCACAGAACTGGGACAACTTCTCTGTGTTGTAGAGGGAGAGGATGGAGCTGTTTGTATTTACTAGGTTTGATGCCAACAGGCCAAACTTATTTTCTGCTGGTTTGCTGAATGTGTGGCTGGGAACAGAAGTGTCTTCCCTTTATACACAGGTTGGTTCGTTCCACTGAATGGAACAAAAAAACCCAAGACTCCAAATGACCGCCCAAAGAGTGCCCTCTCCGTGGAGCAGTGTTTACTCACAGATCTGTAATGCTTTGATCCAGAGAGTCTGCCTCCATCTGACTTTCATTGTGGAGAGAGTCTGATTCCTGTACTTGGCACAGCTCCTCATCAGTGATTATATCAAACGCTGCATCATCTGGTGGTTTAGAGGCTTCACTTGCAACTATGCCATGAAAAAGACATGGATAGAAACAAGCGTGAGTTAGTTGTGTGGAAAACAAGCAAAACCCTTCAGGGGCAAGACTGGGCCACTCTTCTACCTTTATAGAAACGTTAGGTAACTATTAGAACCAAGCTAAAACCTCAGGCTGACTGACACTCCTTTGATACACATGCACATTCCTGTCAATACCAGTCAAGTTCAACGATGGCACCAATCCCACCCTAAAAACACTCCATGAACACTGAGCAGGTCCTTGGAGCAAGATGTAACCATGTGGTTTCTTGGAGAATGCCTAAGAACCAGCCTTATTTCTCCATGGCATGCAAACAATGCACTAACCAAAAGCCCGCTCAGGTGACACGGGTGATTCCAGCGAAGCTGGGGATCCTTCCTGGTTGGCACTGGATCCAGAGTCATCTGTACTGTCCACAATGACTCTTGGCTTACTAAAACAGGCTCTGCAGCAACGCTCCTTTTTTCCACCAGGCTTGGTCACCATGTAGTTGTTGCAGCAGTAGTAGCAGAAAATGCGACCACACATTCTAGAAATGATTCAAAACCAGAGGTGTTAGAATGGGACCACATACAAGTGGAACATTACCTACGTGACAGAGTTTGGGGCTTTGCTGTAATGACTTTGTTCTCTGCTGTCCTGGTTTGGGTTTTTGAATTGAGTCTGACAATGGGACATACGACAATTGGGTCAAAGAGCATGGTATTGAGTGGGTGTATCACATCTGCAGAAGACCAAATGCTGCTTCCACACCAGAACTTGTAATACTGATCGTGCTTCTCTCTGAGATGAAGCATGTTTTCTTGACAAACACAGGACAGAAATTCACATTCATATTTTGCTTCCTTAATAAATAGGGAAAACAGGAAAAAAACCATAAAAATACGAAAACCAAAACCCAACCCAAACCCTCAATGATGCTATACAGACATAAACCTATTAAATATCCACAAATACACAATACAAATAAATAATACATATGAAGTACGTATGACGTGGCATAATAATATCACACGGTAATAATAATATTATCACACGGGACAAATCTCATACTCAGAGCAAAACTCTGTGTGATTGTAAGGACTGTAAGAACACATCTATATGTCTCTATTTAGCAATCATCTCTTACCCTTTCCAATAGGGAAGAAACAATACTGGGGACACATGGACATCGATCCCTCCTGCCCTCTCCACTCTTCATTCTCTCAGTATTAAACCTGCCAACTACTTGTTAATGAAGAAAAGCAGCCAGCAGGGATGAGTGTTACTCATGAAGTCTTAGTGGTTTTGTTTTCAATGACCCCTTAAATTATGAGTAGGTGAAATCACAAGCAGGTTTCAGAGATTTCAGTAGAAATCAGTAATTTGGAAGTTGTTACCAGCAATGACTTCACTATTCATTAATCCCCATCAAATGTTCCCTGCATTCATATGCAACTGAAACAGTCCCCATACATACCTTACATGATTCATCAGGTCATGAGGACAAAGAACAGTGAAGAGCCAAAACAAACATACCAAGCACTAAGAAATGTATCCACTTAAATATATGTGAATAAATCCAGATTGGGCAACTAGTAACTCCAAGCAGGTTAACTGTATAGGAAATAATTTAATATTAACTTCTTTTTAACAGATTACTCTGCAATCAGTAATTATCTCCAAACTGTAAACATTAAGAAGTACTTCATCCATGTAGCTGATCATACTCAATTTTGCTTTTGACAATGTAACAGAGCTCAGCAAGCTGACCTGCAGTGGTGTCGGCGCACCATCCACGAGAACTCCCTCTGGCAGTCCAGGCAATGATTAACCTCTGTGTCCCCCTGCCACCGCTGTTCTGCGCTCAGCTTCTGCTGGAACTCCAGAGCATCTGATTTTTGCCACAAAGCATCCTTGTCTCTGCAGAGACACAGATAAAAGAAAGAAATCCACACAGAAATTATCAATGCTGGTTTCACCAACCTCAGTTTGAATGCTGGTGAAAGCTTTGCAGCAAAAATCCTTGGCTGTAACTTCTGAGGAGCTTTCAGAAATAAAGATAGAACAAGAAACCTACCAAAGCTCTTGGGAAGGGGAGCAAAAAAATACATGCCCTGCAGAGAATTTTTTTGCAAAACAGTGAATTAAGGAGCAGATAATATTGGCTGTTATGTTTTTGATTGCATTATGGAAATGTAAAATTTCATCTGCTGATGAACTTGGCTATCCCATGTATCTTCAGTTCACAAATACAAGACTGAACTGCGTAGGCAGTATCCCTTAACAACCTAAGCCAGGATTTTAGTCTCTGCTTGTTTATTTTGATGCCAACCTGATAAGTTCTATCAAACGTTCTTCAAGGAACTGTTTGGTTCTCGTCAGGTCATCCAGTTCAGCAAGTAACTTCTGGTCGCTGCTGTCTTTGTCTGCTGCCACCTTGCTGAGCTTCTCCCTGTAATGCAGGACCTTCTCTTTTGCTTCATCAGCTTCTTTTTGGATCCTGATCAAATACAAAGGCAATTAAGAATTGTTTTAGCTCATGTGCATTCGAGTCTTCCCCATGGAAGAAATGGGCTCTCTGCCCTAATAAGCAGGTAATTTCAGTGAAATTGTGCTCTGTGCACACAATTTTGTATAGCTTGCCAGAATCTCCCCAGTTTTCTGCATCGCTGAAAGTGCACACAGAAAACTTCCCACTGCACAGTCATCGGGAAGAAGTGTCCTCAGGAAGCTTCTCAGAATGTAAGTCTTGTCTTGATGATAATGGTTATTTCAGTTCTGTGAGTCTTAGAAATCAATGCTACAGCAACACACCACCAAGGGCTGAGCTGCTCTGAACTCACTCGGCCAACTCAGCTGAATTCAAGTATTTTCCCGAGTTATATTTTGTACTGACAGCCTTCAGCACAGATCAAGAATCACCAGTCTTCCCCCAAAGACAGATGATACCAACATAAAAATATAAAAATTCATAGGCTTTGGTTAACCTCTTAGACCCTGTGTGAGCCCATGCCTCATGAAGACTTATTTAGGACTGTCAGATAATCCACACCACACAGGCCCACACTGCAGACCTTGGAAACAGAGCCTGTGTTAGATACTTAAGACTGATAAGAAACCTGACATTCAGGATATCATCCCACTCAAATAATTCCTACTGATTCCCTGAAACTTCATGGAGAGGAGAGAAAAAAGTCAAAAAGCACAGATTTGCCATTCCTTAAGAAAAGAGCCAATATTGGTGTTTTAAGTTTTGTGATTAGCCAATAAGGAAAAAGTAGGTTATAAAATATCTTTCAGTTTCATAAAGACATACAATAAATATACATCAGCTCAGTTTCAATACAATAAAACCTAAACCTTGCATTCCTGCATGCTGTGTAATTTACGAAATTCTCAGCCAAAGTATCAATCTGATACTCCCAGGAAGTGTTTGCCCTATATAAACCCTGTGGCATATCCTACTTCATAATCCACAGCAATTTTCAACATGCTTTGTTTACTGGCCCCTTGCTTGGCTTACAATGTGTGAAAACCCAAACTCCCACCTTTCCAAGAGTTGTCTCAGTGATGTCACCTCCTCTTCCTTCTGCAGCCGAACAGATTCAGACTCAGACAGCTGCTCTCTTGCTTCATCCAGCTTTCTGAGTAAACTTGTGTTTGCAGCCTAGTGAAATAAATTGTTTCCTTACACATAAAACACTTTACCAAGCACTGGACAATTACCAAGACAATGCTTTAGAAGAATCAGTTAAAGCCAAACCACCAATTAAGATATTATTGTATAAGCAGACACTAATTAGTTGTGTACTAGTGATTGATTACTTCTGTCACACTGAATAAGGGATAGACTCTAAAGTAAGATAGTATTAAGCCTGTAATTCTTACTAGTCCATTTTAGTTGAGCTTTTGCCTCCTCTTCAAGGAAAATTTCTCAAAGATAATGGCAAAAGAATACACCCTAAAGACTTTTTTACCATCTAAGAGTTTCAAAAGAAAAAAAAAAAAAGAGGAAAATGCTATTAAACCTACATGGAGGATAATGGAAAGAAAAGCTTCTCTCTCTGATAGACTCTCCAGAGAAGTCTGGCAAGCTTGGAGCCCTCAGGGAATACACCTAACTGCTCTAATGGTGTCCATGTGGCAGGCAGGGCCAGGCTCAAAAATCTTAACTTTCTTCTTTCTGCATTCCTTACACCTCACTCCCACCCTCCTAACTCAAGTGTTCAAAAAATGCATTGTAAAAATCCTACTGTTTTTTCCAGCTGTTTTATTTCTCAGCCAATTAATCCTCTGATTCAGTGCCCCTAACGCAGCCTGCAGAGTGGGAGCCACATGTGCAGCTATGTGCAGTGGGCAGGCGGGATACAAAGCTTAAGCGTGCACCCGCATTTAGGAAGAGTACACACAGCCAGGTGTGACACTAAACCTGACCAGCTTTCAAAGCCACCAGGCTTTTCACAGTCTCTGTTTCAGTGGGTAACTTCCAGCTGCTGAATATTTTGTCTGCAGCACCTGTATTTATCCAAGGGCATTCTCAGGCTTGCAGCCCGTAATCAGGAACGCTGCTGGCGCTCTCAATTCTCACTCTAATTCCTGCTGACACAAACAGCGCTGCCTTTTAATCAGATCAAGCACCTACCTGTAACTCAGCAATCTCCTCCTCTGATGCATGCTGCTGTCGCTTCTGCTCCTCAAGCTGCTCTCTTACTTTCCCACACTCCTCGCTGACAGCCTAGCGGAGAGATCAAGCCAGGAGTCAGTATTACTCCAGCAACCACCCTTTCATCTGGGAACTCCCAGCTGTGAACCTCGACTGCTCTTACTGGGACACATGCAGCACCATGCTCGGGCTCATGCACTAGAGACACCCAACTCATGGACTCAAGGGAAGTCCCCTCCGTGGTGGCAGAGGAGCTGTGTTTTACTGTGACTCGCTATGGGCTGTTACAGTTCTCAGCAAAAAGCAAGCCCAGGTTGTGAAATGTTTTTGCTCTAAAGAGTGAGAGTCCAAACCATGCTGAGGTTTAAGAAGCCTTTATGGAAATGAAACATAAATGAACACACACTATTTCCTCAAACTCATGGGATTTCTGGATACCACCAGTGGCATCAGCTGCTGAGCAACTGCCAGTCTTAGACCTTTTTGTGGCCTTTCAGTACTTAAAGGGGGCCTACAAAAAAGATGAGGACCAACTTTTGTAGCAGGGCCTGTCATGATAGGACAAGGGGTGATGGTTTTAAACTAAAAGAGGGGAGATTTAGACTGGAAAGATGACATTTTTTTTACACTGATGGTGGTGAGACCATGACCCGGACAAACCTTAGGGCTTGGTGCAGTAATTGCTGCAGCAGATGGTAAAGTAGGGGAAATCCTGCAATCCTCAGCTATTAATTTACCTTGAATTTTGTCTGATAATTTAGAATCTCTGTGCTCATTTGAAATTTTATTGCAGACAGCTCTTCTTGACTGATGTCTTGGAAACTCTGTGCCTGTTTCATTACTGTCTCCAGCTGCAATTGCAGGCCTGGGACAGCTGCGGCATGTGTCTGAGCCTCCTCCAATTTCTCTTGCAGGCTCTTGTTCTCCTGTTTGAGATTAGAGATGTCAAGCTGCAGCTTCTCCTGCTGCTCTGCTGCCTGTTCTTCCAGTTCTTGGAGCCTTTCTGTGGCCTGGGCTAACTGCTCTTCTGCATCCACCTTTTCAGAGGTCAAGGCACAAATCTGAATGCCAAGTTCAGCCATATCTGTGTTGGATCTGTGGAGGAGATCTTTGTGCTCTTCATTTTCCATTGTAGCAACATCCAAGTACTGCTTGACCTTGGATAGTTCTTCCTTCAGGTTCAGCAAATTATTTTCCAGATCAGCTTTTTGATGGGCTGCTGTCTCCTGCTCTTTCTGAAGCACTTCTTCTCTTTCTTTACATTGCACCAGTTCTTTCACGTGGTTTCTGTTGAGTGACTCATTTTGCTCTTTCAGCTGCTGGACAAGTGCCTTCTGCTCATCCAAGACAGTCTCTGTGACTGCCAGCTCACCTCTCATCTTCTCTTTCTCATCAGTGGTCTGCTGAAGCTTCACTCGCAGGTTGAGTACTTCTGCTTGCAGCCTAGACACTTCACTACGGTTGACCTCCAACTGCTCTTCACTCACAGTTAATCTGGAGGCCAGCTCTTTTGCTTCCTTCTCTAGGGAAGCCGCCTGCTGTAGCTGGTGTTTTTCCAGTGATTCCTTTTCTGAGGTGAGGGATTTAATAAGCTCTGTTTGATGAAGGCATGTCTTTTCAACACTGAGCTTTTCTACCTCGAGATTCTCTGCTTTCTTCCTGTGTCTTTCAGCTTCTGCTCTTAGCTGCTCACACTGGCTCTCCATGTCTTGCAGTTCTACCTCCTTCTCTGTGAGCTGTGACTGCAGGCACTTGTTGCTTTCCTTCAGGGTGCCTAAGCTTTTTTCCATTTGTAAACTGTGCTGTTTGGCACTCTTCAGCTGTCCTTCAAGTGAGGCATAATACTCCTTGGTGGTCTCTTCTCTTTGCTTTAGGTCTTCACAGTATGACTGCAGAGCCTCTAACCTCTCCTCCAGAATTTGGCATTGCCTCCTAGCATTCTGCAAGTCTTCATCCAGCTGCTTGTTCTCGTCCCGAAGCTTCTTCTCTTTTTCATCGACTGACACCGGGGCATCATCTATCTCACTCTGAAGCTGCTTCTCAGAGGCTCTCAGCTTGGCTACTTCAGCTTCCAGGGAAGCTTTAGAAGTTTCCATATTTTTCAGCTTCCCTTCCATTTTCTTCTTGGACTGCTGCAAATTCACATTTTCTGCTTGCAGCTTCCTGCTCTCCTCACCCATTTCATTCGCTGCAGAGTCTTGCTGCTCCATCTGTTCCTCCAGCTCCTTGACTTTCTGGATGAGATGTTCTTTCTCAGACAAGAGTTTCTGGTTTTGCTCCTTGAGGCTACACACAGTCTGACTCACCTTTGTTAAGCGACCCTCCTGTAGTTCAAGTTGCTCTGCTTGTGACTGGGCCTCCTGCTTCAGTACTCCTTCCCTCCTACCATACTCCTCCTCAAGTTTCTCTTTTTCTTTCCTTGCTTCCTCAAGACTTTTTTCCAGTGACCCCACCTGAGCCAGTGACCGCATTACCTGGGTCTGGAGCTCAGCCATCTCCTTTCCTTTCAGGGTTAGGGCCTTCTGAAGTGCATCCATTTCCTTTGCCATGGTTTCCAGGCTCCCAAGCAGCTTTTCACTCTCTTCTTTGGAGTCAGCAGTGAGGCGATTGTATCTGGATTCCATTTCTTTCTGTGCCTGTTCTTTAAGCTGCAGCTCCTCCTGTGCTGCTTTCAGCTGAGATGCATGTTCGTCATTGAGTCTTTGCATATGTGCCTTCTCCTTTTCTGTCTCTTGAAGCTTCTCCAACAGTGCCTGTATCTGCGAGGCAGAGTCACAGTGGGCTGTGGCTTGCTGTCCCTTTTCCTCCAAAGCAGCATCAACTTTTGCAAGGAGGTTGAGGTTCTTCTGTTCTGTGGAACTCAGCTTGTCTTTGAGGTCATCAATGCAAAGATCCTTTGTAGCAACCAAAGCCTTAGAGGCCCCTAATTCCCGATTCAACACCTGCAGTTCTGAGGCACAGTCATCCTTGCTGGTCACCAGCTGCTGCAGCTTTGTTGAATATTCCTTCTGCTGCTCCACTGCATTCAGTTCCAGTGACTGCAGGCACTTCTGCAGGTCATGAACAGTGTTCTGAGTGGAGTGTGAGATCTCACACTGCTTCTGTAACTCCGTGACCATCTTTGTGAGACGCGAGTTCTCCTCACTGTAGTTACTGCTCTTCTCCTTCTCTACCTGTACTTGCTCCTTCTGAAGGCTGACAGCTGCCTGGAGCTCCTGGTTTTCCATTTCAAGCTGGTGAATACGATCCTGAAGTTCCCTCTGCCTCAGCTCAGCCTGATCAAGTTCTACACGCATCTCTTCAAAGCCCTCAAGGTGTTCAACATTTAGTGTGCTATTTGCATCAGGGCTGGAAGGAAACTCTTGGGCCTAGATGAACAGAAAGGGAAAACCAGGAAGTTTAAGAAGTATTAAACATGCATTTAAATGGTGTGCTCAAATGACAGCAAGTTCTGGTTCTTAACTCACAGTAATGTTGTATGTTGCACTGACAGCACAAGATATCAGCTAATAGGAAATGGGGCTTGTTTTCACAAAAGGCAAGTGAGAACATACCTATCTGCAGCCAGTCTTTTGAATGTACTGGTTATTTGCCTCTACAAAATCTGCATGCTCAGTTGAATCAGCTACCAGACAATTCTCTTTTAATTAAGAACTCTTTTTGTGGTTTACCATTATAAGAGTCAGAATCACCATAACACTACCAAGCTCTCCAGAATGATGCCTTTAGTTAAGGATCTACCATGCCACATAAACATTTATTTGAAATATGCTTACCTGCAAATAATTGCTCACTAAACTGCTCATGCTAGAACTGCGACTTGGGGGCTTCCACAAATATGCTGAAGATCCAAGTGAGGACAGTGTCCTTCTGTTGACCACACAGAGAAACAATATATAACAGAAGTGTAAGCACATACACGTGCCATTGTATTCTTACATACAAGATTTATCTAGTTGTAACTACCACATAGAGAAAGACATAACTGCACCTGGTGTCTGGGCCAACAATCACTGAAGGTGATGGAAAACAGAGTGAGGTTATCAAAGACACCTATAAAAGATTAAGTTGCCAGTGGTGATTTCCCACGTGCACAAGAACCAGCACAGCTTTGCTCTTAGAACTTGTATTGCTGTGTGGTGGTGGCTCAACCAGACGGTGGCAGCAAGCAACCCTAGAAAACTCCCACCGTCAGAAAGGGATCTGCGTCAGACCTGCTAGGTTTTGTTGTCCCCACTTCGAGGTGGGATCAGGCTGCAATAACCACATACTGTCATCTGGACTACTGCTGCAAGTGAGCTTGGCTGGTCAGTCATGACATGTCCCGGCTCTTAAAACAGAAGGAGCTAAGAACATTTCTGGTGCCTATGAAGATAAAAAGAGCCTGGGATTTGGGCCTAAGTCACAGTTACTGGAAGTACTGCATTACAGAGCACCAAACTCTGATCTCTGGGTGAAGGAAAGAAAGGCCCATTTGGTCACAGACTAATTTTATGCATATGTGCACTAACACAAGTATTCCTACCTTCAAAAGCAAAAGCTCTGCAGATTCTGTAGCAGGCAGGTATTTTATGGCCTCATTAATACAAAATGACAAAGTGGTTCTACCTTACCTGGCAAATGCTGGCCAAGCAGCATCTAAATCATAGCCTCTTGATGCCAAGTCAAACTGAACATCAGTGAGCTCATAGAGTTGACCCACAATATCAGAACTCAT
Organism: Chloroceryle aenea; assembly: GCA_013399075.1. Taxonomy (NCBI): domain Eukaryota; kingdom Metazoa; phylum Chordata; class Aves; order Coraciiformes; family Cerylidae; genus Chloroceryle; species Chloroceryle aenea. The sequence goes on from VWZY01012123.1 coordinate 39,919, forward strand.
TTTGGAATTCAGAAATGGACTTCTTGCATAGTACCAGTCACTGAAAAACAAACAAAAACCAAGTAATACTCATTTGTAAGTAAAAAAGAAGCAACAGTTTCACTTGCAAAAAACTTCACAACATCATTATTCACTCCACCCCAGAAAAATTATTATATGCTATTTTAAGCATGAACTGAAAATAACCAGACCCACCAACCACCATCCCATCCCTTTGATGTGAATGAAATTAAGCAGCTTCAATGAAGTCCACAAAAATATCTTTAGAAGAGCTCTTGCACAAAATATTTTTGCTTTAGTGTTTGAGTAAACCACCAGCAAGACAGTATTTGCTATACACTGGATAATCACCTACTAAATACCTAAAGCACACGCTTAGTACAACAAAAATGAGGGATAAAAAGCAGTAGTGAAATATTGTGTGTAAAGAGCTGTCTGTTTCTAAAAGACCTACCAGTGCCCCTCCAACCAACTAAAAACTGTCCTTGGTGTTCCTTGGTCAGGGCGAGCTGTTCCCCCATGTGACAATCCACAGATAAATGCAAATGCTTTCTGGGGCTTCATGCAACATGTCCAAATTAACCCTCCCTTATGATGTACAGCCTAGAAGATCAAACCCGGGATCTTCAAAGCTTATAAAAATGTCACCTTTGATAGACAGAAGCATCAGCACCACCCACTCCACAGACATTTAGCTGTAGAAACTTTCAATCTTTACCAGCCTAAGATAGGTATGAACCAGTGACCCAGGCCAAAAGATCTATTATCCTTCCTATCCTATTACCAGCTCTCTAAGCCAACCATTTGGAAGGGTTTCAATTTCTTTCAATAGCTACTAGGTGATGTTGCTTGAGGAAACACACCCATTAGTTGACAAGGTACTTGGCTATTCACCTGGTCACCTTGGTGTTCATAAAACATTGCTGCAAAGTGTCTGCCAGTCTTTGGTGGACCAGGGAGTAACGAAGAAATGCTCTTCCTTTTCCAAGAGATGTTCGTAGCTGGAAAGGAGAAACAACAAGAAAAGGAAGTTCTAAATATGACTTGTAATCATCTAAAGACATACCCAGAAAAGGCTAAGTACCAACAAAAAAACTTCACACTAAGCCACTAGTTGTAAAGGAGTCAGAACTGCCACTGAGACACACCCTCTCCCAAGACTGCCACTGGGTGGAACCTTTTACGAATGATGAATTGGATCTACAGCTGGCTGCTGTCCACCATATAATAATATAAAAGGCATCACAGTACCAATGAATCACCTAATATACTGAGTTTGTGAGTACAGACTGTGTGAAGTACAATTCCCAGTACACAACAAAATCTTCACGTGCCCTGCAAATCCAGCAATGACTGCTGAGGTTACTTAAGATGAATCTGGACAGAGCTGGAAGGGCTTTAGGGCAGATACAGTCATAGAACAAAGATGCACACGGACACAAATGCACATCCTCACGGACACAGTAACCCCAGACAATGTAAAAAGCCTTTCTTGGTACTTAGATGTTAAGTAAATAAAAAACTAATTCTTACTTCAGACAAGTAAGAATTTTTATGAAGACAGCTGTTAACATAAGGGGCATCACAAAACTCAGCACCACAGTTTGTTACAGCTATTGACTTGGGGAACTGATGTTTTGTTTTGTCTTTTTAGATCTGAACTATTTGCTGTCCTGCAAAATAGTGAAACACTCAACAGTCATGTTTCATTTCTCCTTTCCATCAAAATCAGTAATCAATGTAGGAACAGAAAATGGAAGTGATGAAAAGAATTTCTTGCCAGTCAGCCAGAACTCACTGCTCACCTAATGCCGTCAAGGACAAGGTTGGGCACTTCCCAGAGTATTCCTGTCTGCTTCCTTGCTTCACCTCTCTAGCATATCATGCACCCAAATACTACAAGTGCTTCAGGCAAAGCAGAAGAGGAGGCATTATGCTGTTAAGTGTCTGACCGCTATTTAAAAGCGATTGCCATTACTCTTTCCACCTTGTTCACTTCCATGTCTGAAAGTCAACAAGTACTGTTCCCCGAGCAAACAAATCAGATTTGGAAACGTTTACGTTCTATCCAGCCAGGTTGACCAATTGGCTGCTGATTTCCACCTGTAGCAAAGGGGAATATCCAACACGTTTTGCTGACATCTGTCATTTCATTTCTGGCCCTGAGCACACCAGCTCAGTTATCTGAAATGGGTGACCGACTTTTTTTAGAATTCATATTCCTAAAGCAGAAGCTGATGAAATTAAAAGAAGTCTTCCACTTCCAGTAAAGCTTTCTGTCCTGTTCATGTCAGCTTGCCTGAGGGAGTAATGACAATGATCCTGAGCTATCACATCTTAAGCAATGACAAACATGGTGAATCTTCCCTCTTCCAAGTCCTGCTGTAAACTGTGCTAAAGATGGTTGTCTCTACCCTTGACTTAATGTTTTATTTCTTTTTAGAGAAAATGGCCCTAAATTTATGAAAATGCAGGGCACAACCAGAGACAAACAGGACCAACCAGGTCTTCAGAGTAAGTACAAGTTAGGATATCTAATCCTATGTAATGTAGTACTGGAGTAGAAAGGATAACCTTGCATTTTATACTTTACATGAGAATTAAAAATAAAAATTCCCAACTTTTTCAGCCATATGTTAAAAGCTGTGTATTTCCTTTTGGTTTCTACTGAAAGGACATACCAAAACATAAACAATGTATTATGATGCTTAACTGATACACTTACTTCCGTAATAGACTTGACAAAGCGGATTCCATCATTAGCTCCTTTGACTTTTGCCAGACAGTCGCAGAAATAATCCCAGTAGTCTTTTCTGTTCCCCAGCAACGTGTTTTTTTCTTTCTGGTCAAACTTAAAACAAGGGAAACAAAAGACAATGAACAAAACTTAAACATATACTTATATAGCTACTTGAAATTCTGTTCCTCTCACAGTAACATGCACTTTCATGACTCCTCTTCGTTTCAGTTGATGCATTCACAAATGAAAGAGCCGTTGTACTAACACACATCACATTTTACCTGTAGAGAGTACTCAAGCTTGTAGAACTTTTGCAATGCAGCTGTTACAGAAGCTACTTTACAGGTAGTAACAGATAATAATGTTCTGGGTCTAGTTAAATTACAGACATCATTCAAAACTGCTGAAACAAAGATTTGCAGCACATTCAGCAGCTATTCAAGAGCAACAGAGTAAGAACCAGTCGCTGAGAGACCCGCAATCAAGTGTGGCAATAGCACACGTACCAGAAAAGCCTGCTCCAGCCAAGCCACCTTGAGTGCAGCAATGCAGCAAGGGTAGGGACTGCAGCTTGGACCATGCAAACCCCACAGGACTCTTCAGCTTCTGCTGAAGCCTCTGCAACTCAATTAAAACGCCCTCACCTAGATTAAGGCTAGATTAGCATGTCTTTGTTGCTGTCAGTGACAGGATTACAGTTTGTGTAGACACAAGACTACGCAAACCGCATTTCACTTTGCCCAGCAGTGTCCCATTTTACTTAGGTTTTGAGGATGGCCATAAAGTAGTGTTCTAGATTAAACATCAGCCCTTTGTGATAAGCTTTCCACCCCAGAAAAATGAATTCCCAAAGCAAAATTGCTAAAAAATTCTGTAAATTACTCACTATATTTGTACTATTACCAGCTTACTGGTATTTATTTTGCATTAAAACATTGTCAAGATCTCTCTACCAGTTTTTACAAGAAGAGTTAGCAGGATCTATCGTTAAAATCAAGCTCGAATCTTTCAGATCAGTAGAAATATGTGCTAGAAATTCTTCAGTCCAACTGCCAGCACTGCCTTTTCATTACATTTATATCGTTTCACTTGAAATACCTACAATATTTAGCACGTTTCAGTTCACTTATAGGGAGAAGAAAAAAAAAAAAAAAGAGACACTCAGCTGGATATCAGCTGGGTATTTATGATTATTTGAATTAAACCTCACATACTGAAAAGGCAGTAAGAGAAAACAAGGAAGGCCTAGCTTTGATGGTGGATTACAAACAACACACATCACATTTTACCTGTAGAAGGTACTCAAGCTTGTAGGAGAATTTTTGCAAGTTGACACTGTCATCTGTGATTGGTTCCCCTCCTTCTTTAAATTCTTTACTTAATTCAGTCACAGCATCTTTAAAACAAGACACCACAATGGTTAAGTAATGCAAGAGATATAAAGCAGTATCCAGAAACAACTAAATCAATGGGGTTTCTGCCTGGACGTCACACCAGGCAGATTCAGCTTCTTTCAGTCCAACTGTCTTAACAACAATACAAAAAGCTTATTGCTATGCTTTCAATTTAACAACACCTATGAAAAAAATGGAGCTCAAGTTATGTCTATCTGTAATACTGAGTACTTCTTAAAGAGAGCAAAACCTCTTCATAACACACAGCAAAACAGTCAACAGCCAATTGCTAACTGGTTCTTCAGCAGAGCAAAGAGAAATAACTTTTTGCTGTCTCATGTTCACATTAAGGTATTGCCACAGGACAAACAGAATTCTGATTAGAAAGGACAAAGCATGTAATCTGCTAAAGGGGATCAGTAACACGAGAACAGTTGTTCAGTCAGCACGTTTATCTTCTCCATGTTTTATTCAGGAAGGTTCAGCTTCTGATGGTTACAAAACAGAAATGGGAAAAATCAACATACAGCAACTCCCCTGCCCTAAAACCTACATCCATAGCAGGTGAGGAAATCTCAAGTCCAAGCAAACGGCTGTCTCGGGATACTCTGGCCCCAAGAGTGTACTTCTCAGCATTCAGAAATCACAGATTCCAATCCTGCTTTCCACTCGCTTTTGTACTTCTCTCAGGTGCCTGAGCGAGCCTTGGGTCCCACTCCTACTCCACTGTCTTTGCAAATTCAAATCTCTTCTTGTTAGCAGGCACCCTTTTTACGTTAGGGGAAGATCCAGATTCCTAACTTTGATGCATATCATACCTTACATTTAATAAGAAATTGAAGGAAAGATATCTGGATCTTGGTATAGGCAGCTGATTAGGAGAGAGACAAGAGCAGGAACACAATTAGGGAGCTGCACCCAATTTTGTCTGCAAGAGAGCTGTGGAAAATGAGGTTGGCTACTGCTAGTGCAGGACAAGTCACAGGCATAGGAAGCATGTTCCACTGCAGCAAGAAACAGATCCAGTTCTCCAGTACTCTTCCTTTGCATCTCCATTCCCATTTAGGTTGGACCTCCTGATTATTTCTGATCTTGTATCTTTAAAATTGCAGGATTTAAGAATTTAGGATCCTGTAAAAGTCACATCACTATGAAGCGCACAGCACATCTTGAACCGTCTCGATACAACTGCTGCACAAAAGTATTACACAACTGGAAACACAAACTGCTCCTCCCCATTATATAAAGCAGGGAAGATAAAACAGTCCATCACACAGAACGGGTCTGTCAGCTTGGCACTGTACCTTGCAAGTCCCTGATAATCCGCTGCAGTTGGCTTTCGCCACTAGCTGCTGCCATCTTGAACACCAAAGGAGCTCCCGTTCTGGGCTGTCAACCTCTGCATCCATCTAGACAAAAACAGCAGAGTTCATATCCTTGATGACCACTGGGCTGACGAAGATTATTATTCTCTGTGACACCTGCAAGTCTGTAAAAGTTAAAAATAAAATTAAAGTCTTTATCATCTCCAATGAGCCAAAGAGAGGTGCTTTGGCATTCTAGATCCTGTTCAGTAATCAATTCCCATTAAGGCAAACTCTTTTCCAGGAACCTCCTTTGGATTTCCTCCTGTATGTCACCTTCCTCTTCAGTTATTTCTTCAGTTACATCTTTCATAACTCCTGAGCAAACCTCAAGAGAGCAATCTTCTCCTGCTGGAGTTACAACACAGTTAGTCTTACAGCCCAGCTCAGGCTGGCATCTCATGCAACTCATCTTGTGACCCTGCGGGGAGGTTCTGATGACACAGGACTTTCCCTCCCAAAACACTCTGCCAGATCTTCCCTACGGGCTGCAAAGGAAAAAGATACGATGACTCTGCCATTTCAGGGAGACTTTCAAGACACACACTAGGCACAGACCAAGAAGATGGATGTTTGATGGATGTCTGGCATTGGAGCATGTTTTTAACACATAAGAGCTACTAAAAGATTTAGTACTGGACAATGTTTTTTATCATGAGACACATCTTTCAGAACCCACTGTTCCCAACACATGTAAGTGGACACCACTTTATTTTAAGCTCTGTTACATCATCTGTGGCTGGATAACGATACACCACCTCCCCTGCTTAGAACAATGATAAGCAAGTTATAGCTAGCACTTGTAGAAAATCTTTCCTGATTTAAACTCTGGAATTAAAACAATGAAAAGCCTCAAACAGTTTACTAAAACATCTGTGCCTGGGGACCCAGTGCTTCAAACATGAACTTGGAAATAATAATTCAAAAAAAGCCACACAGAAACTGCATCAGGAATTTATTAAGCATCCTGATAAAAAGTTGTTCAAAATTCTGCCCGCAATGGTAGAGACAAATTTTCAAGCAAGCACAACACCCAGAGTAACATATCTTTAGAATATTTGCCCGTAAACTTCAGTGCTTTTGCTATTATTCAAGCTGAATTACAATTATGCTTGAATTACAATGACATTAAGTTGCAATTGAAATCTTACAAGCTTTCGAAATGCAAATGTGATATTATAATGAATTATTTTATCTCCTTTCTCTTTCTATTATTTCACTCCCAAAATAACTAAATTGGCATGGCTGAAGTAGGTGTCTGAATTAATCGAATGGACCGTCATCATTCTACCCTATGTACTGCGGTGTTGCTTGCAAAAGGTCCTGATGTGATCCCGTATTATTTTATTTTGAAATCAAGCAAAGCTTAGAAAAGCCAGAGAGACAGAAACATAGTAAGTGTAAAGAAAAGGCTGAAACCAGGCTTACAAGTGTGTTTTTCTTAATACCTGTATTGGTTACCTCTGTCTCCTAGGCAGAATGTGGAAATCCTGAACAGAGTCTGCAGCTCAGCTGGAGGCACAGAGCTGCACAGCCTGCTCCTCTTCTTCATCTCCTCCCCATCACCCCTTTCCTCAGCACAGGAAGCACAGGTCTCACAGTTTCCCCTTCCTTACACCAACTAGCACCTATGAGATGTGGATATACTCTTTCCAGAGGTCTTTCCACTGGGCTATTGCACAGGAAGAACATGCTGAAAACTTTTCTACCTGCTCTCTCCTCTGCAAATTGAGGACAAAGTTCCTTCTCTCCTCGGTGGTCCTTCCAGGAGTGACCATGGTGCAGAGAGGTGCAGAGCTCTAACTTTTCTCAGAAAGCTGACAATGTACCTTCACTGCTTTCACAAGGTTTCGAGATAGGAAGAGCTTCTGTAAACACCTATCTAGTCCTTCCTGATCATAGAACATTTTGCCCAGAATTCTTTATAGAGCACAGCCCTGTCCCCCTGGCATTTCCTATCCTATTATGCATGCCTGTAAATATTTGCTCTGTGAAAACAGCATGATACATGTGTCAAGCACAAGTGACCTGCTGTGGGTCAGAAGCTTTTTAGGTGATGCATCATTACCTCTTATATAACAGCATTTGACTAAGGCCGACCGCATTAACTTGCACAAAACTGCAATGACAACAGTGCAGTCACCCTAAGGATCTGGGAGAGGGCACGGCAGAGGAGGCAAGGCAGGGCATGGCATCAGTCCCTCCATGCCTGCTGATGTCTGAAGGTGGCAGCTCCCTCTCCTGCTGGCATAAGTACTAGTGTGGGGGTGACAATCTTCTTTACAGAGGAGGATATCCTGGAGATTAAAGAAAGAAGCAGAAAGGAAACAGCCCACTTACAGGAAAAGATTTACCTGAAGGGGAGTGAGACACATACCAAACAGTCAACAAAATCAAATGACTGTAATTAGATTGTTTAGTGGGGTAGCTACAATGACCTACTTGTAATCGGATTTCATAACATTTCTCTTTGTGTTACTGAGGGCAGGTCTGCATCTCCAGCAGCCACATGTTTTTTTAATTCACTGATCAGTTTTGGCCAACCTTGACAGAAGAGGTCTTCAAAATACTACGCTCCTCCATGTGCAATCAGAGCAGAGAGCTGGGAAGAAGTCCACAAGTAGAGTTTCTCATCATTGGTAACAAGGCAGCAAGCAGCAAGACCTTTGTTACAGCCTGATATGGGAGAATTCCCTCCCCACCCAAGTGCATTTCCAGTGCACGTTAAGAGCAGAGCTCATGCTGAAAACTTGCGGTAATTCACTTTAAAAGTAAATTGGATCTGCAACGGAAATTCATCTGAAACCAAGGTCCACTACTTTCTTCTGTTTATGAAAATACTTGATGTTAATGTAATGACTCTGGTCTCGCCGTTCCAAACAAGAGCACTTCATCACATGGCTCACGCTGGTATCACAAGACTTTTAATGACTTGGTGCGCACAATTCTGTACCTGTTCTAGCACTCTATATAAAAAAACCCAGTCAAGTGGGTCACCTGGTCATACAGGGAGCTATAGGACACATAGACAAAAAAACACTAACTACAAATCTCACAGCAAAGAAGGAGGAAGAGCTGGGAAAAGAAATTCTCTGCCTCTCAGGCCTGTAACACCACTGATTTAGTTAAATAATTTAATTCCAGTAATTGTCTGGAAAAATACTTTTGTCACACACACACACATGCTTCCACCAGGCAACTCAACCTTCTGTGCTTTAACTCTGCATATAAAATATGTGACTGATAAAAACGCACACTGGACTACATTAAACAGGATGATTAAAGACAAAAGGCAAGCACAGTCTGAATGTCAGCCAAAGTTTCCACTTGGAGTTTTGAAGCTTGGCTCCATTCCGAGAAGTGACATTTTCTGGCTAAATTAGTCTTCCCCCTTCACTTTCTACACCAACAAACCTTCACATTTCAATTACAAAAATATATTTTTGGAGTATTTTTTCTTTTAGTGCTTCAAATGGGAAGCCACACTGCAAACCTATGATGGACTTCACACATGCTCATACACACAAAACTTGTTTCCAAGTGTTCAGGTACATAAACATTTAGTAATAAAACACATCTTGCACAATATATGTGTCCAGAAAAACAAATTCACAGAGTATCATAGCACAGCAGAAGAGAGTAACTAGATGAAGTGCATAGAAACAGTCAAATATTTTGAAAATGCCTAGCAGAAAAGTAGCATGTTTATAGTTAGGAACTCCTTACAGTAAAGCCCTTTTGTGGGGCAGCCCTTGAGCTTTACGGATATTTGCATTTTACAGTGTAAGAACACAACCTAACAACAGTCACAAAATGCTGCTTACTCCCCTCACATGAGTCTGTATCAGTTAAGTTTTATCAGAATCAGTAAAGTTTGGGATAATCCTTGTGCAAACTTCCCTATTCCGTGAACAATCAGCCTGCATCATCCCCCCCAAAATACATTCTTTGTATTAGGAAACTGTTCTTGGAGAAAGATCAAAACTAAGCAATAGATACAAGTGGCACAGTAAGAACTCTAGGAGATGGAGTTAATTTTTAACCCTGTGTAAGGAAAGCTGGCAACATTAACTGGTTTTAACGCTGCACTTACCAAACTAGACCTGACTTAAACCTCTTTAAAAAGTCCTGCTGCGCTCTGCTGAAGAGGCCAGATACCTTAGAACAGGGACACAGGCTCCTGCTTTGTCTCTGCTATTCCTGACGTCAATAACTGCTGGGCAACATGAACTCAAAGGAGCACTTCCTGCGAACACCACTGCAGGCATGAGCTTGTGCGTGTGTCACAAAGGCCGTCCTGTCTCCATGCACCTCATGACGAGCGGAGCTGCCTGTTTGAGGAAGCAGCCAATTCACAAGGAGAAAAGTGCTCTTCTGAGAACAGGAATTGCACTGGTATTGCTTTTAACAAACTCATCTGCCTTTTTGTTTTTTTTCCTCAGGACATGCGAAATGCTGCCCCATGTCAGGAATCCTACACCTTGTTTCCTAACAGCTGTGAATTAACCTAACCAGAACTTTCCCAGAGACTTGCTTTTCCTCGGACACTCCTACCCTATTTCACTCCCATGAGGAAAGGGACCCCTCCTGCCTCAATGCCTGTATAGAGAGTTCAAAAGTTTTGTTCAAAAGTTAAACGATTTTTTCCCCCTCCACACTCTCATTCGTCCAAGCCATTCTCCCCATGTCCCTAAGTATCTTCCCTGCCACAAAACCTGCTCTTCCTCTCTGTAACTCACCCAACTATTTAAATCTCTGATGCATTCTTCAAGCCAGGCAACAGACACCTGGATGATACTCTGAGAAGCACCATACAGATACCTACAGAAATAGTATCACAGAATCACAGAATGGTTTGGGTTGGAAGGGACCTTAAAGATCATATAGTTCCAAGCCCCTGGCATGGGCAGGGCCACCTTGCACTACTAGACCTGGTTGCTCAAAGCCCTCTCCAACCTGGCCTTGAACAATTCCAGGGATGGGGCATCCCCAACTTTCCTGGGCAATCTGTTCCAGTGTGTCACCACCCTCACAGTGAAGAATTTCTTCATGATATCTAATCTAACCAAAACACTAGAGGACTTCTAGCTGCACAAGAGGTTGGTGATTCATGACACTCAACTCACTTGGAGTCTTCAAAAAAATCTCTTGTTTTTCAGGTCTCCAAAGCTGGTCTCTTCCTTAGCAAGCTCAGCCCAACTAAAGCATCTCAGTCACCTCTAAGACATAGACACCTCTAAGAAATAGTTAAAAGTAACAACCATTATAACCTAACTCTGAATAGGGGCTTTCCTGAGCAGGATTTTTTACCTCTGTATCTACCGTTCCACACTGTCCCTCCAAGCCGAGGTTTCAGAAGGACTTGAGAAAGCTGCCTCCAGCTAATGGTTTCGGGAAGTCTGGCGGTTGGGTGCAGAGCCTTGCCCCTCTGTAGCACTCCAGCTGTCCTCCAGCCAGTCAACAGCAGCAGGAGCTCTCGAGGGCAGCTCCTGGCCTATATGTAGCTCCCAGTGAAGTAGCAACAAGCAGTGATGAAAATTACAGGTTTTGACCATGCAGACACAGCTCACACAGGTGAGGCAAGCACATGAAGCAAAAACCATGCTGAGACAACCCAAACTGGCAAGCTACTGAGTGAGTCACACTACCCCAGAGCCAACACCAAAAATCCTTCTGTTCTTTCACCCCATAGCAGGAAGCAGGGATTATTTCTTCTGTCCCTCTTTTCTCACAGGTTTTCCAGTGAAAGTCACCATTTGGGAGGAATGGACAAATGTCAGAGTTACAAACCCCAAAGATTTAAAAGAGAGGCCTGTACAGGACTGACTCCACTGAGCCGGCCGGGTACAGAGAGGCTCGCAGATGACGCAGGCCTGGCATGAGCCCAGTTATTTGGGGATATCCTGATCCAGCCTGTTCACTTTCAAACCCTAAGTTGGCTTGCAGTAGCAGCAGCAAGACCTTTTGTGCACCCATCCTCCTGCCCAGCAGTCAGTTAAATGTCATGGTGGATGCACTCAGGGGTTAACGTTTACAGATATCTCTGCTGGGATCACTCTATCATCAGCAACCACAGAATAAAGCAATGGACAAAAACATTACATCAAAGGGAAGGGTGTAGGAGTCCAGACCCCATGCAACAACTGCTTCCCAGCACTATGCCTAGCTACGAGACTGAGGTGCTGTACAGAAAAGGGAAAAGACCGATGCCACCTTCTGAATACATTTGGGCAAAATATTTAAAATTGCTATTATTAGGGCTTTTTTGGACACCAAGAGCACCACTCCCTGAACAAACTGGAATTACTACAGGAAAATATGAAAAAAAAACCAAACTAGATACAAGCTGCTAAAACCAGTTTCTTTGCATTTGCAAAACCAGAGATAAAACCACAGTAATAGAAATGAATAAAAATCTTAACACGTAACAATAAAAATACTCAAGGCTCTTACAGTTCCCTTTAGCTTAATAATCTCAACAACATCTAAATAATACTAGAAGGGCTCTGTGTTCATTTGACAAATAGGCAATTGTTCATTTTTAAATATGATCAGCTAAGGAAAACAAAACCCAATTGGAGTTTAAAACAATTTTTAGCACTATTTCTCCTCGAGTCCATTGGGCGATTTCTGCAATTTCACACAGAGTTTTCTTTACATCTTGAATAGTTTTCTCTTCCTAGTCATTCCGTTAGGTCTGGATCCCCCATGGACACAGCCTGGCCTCCAGGATGTCAGCACAAATCCCTGCTCCTTGAATCCCTATTCCTTTTATGTAACCCTCCAGCAGTGGATCAAGGGATTGACCGTTCAATACACCCTTTCACTGTTATCAGATGGTGCACATAAAAGGCTCCTTTAGACATGAGTATCATGCTCCACAACTAACTAACTGGCTCTTCAGAAGAAGTGAAACCATGTTCACTGTCAAATATATAGACTACAACAACAAAGGCAAAATTGACTGCCACTTCTTTTCCATCACTGTCTTAGATACAACTTCTTAACTGCACTGCAGTCTTCTAACTGCAAGTGTTTGGAAATACTGTTTGGAACATCTGGCACATTTCTGAAATTCAAGCACTCCCATGAGGAGGATCATTGGAGGCCTTCAGGAAATTGCCTTGTACACAGTAATATCTGGAAAACAAAATGCCCTACTGCAACACAGTTTATCTCCTCTGCTGCGTATCCTGCAGCATCACATCAAAACCAAAACCAAGAGAAACACCAACAGATAACGTATGTATGTGTTGCTGACGAGACAGTCTGTGCTTCACCCTGAAAGTTTAATCCCAGCCTGCCTCCATGGGTGCACAAAGCCAGAGCTGGATAAAATCAAAACACCCATTCTCTTCAGCACTAACGAGGCAAAGGCCTGGTACTCCTCCCTCTTTGGGTACCCCTGAAAAACTTCAAGTGAGGTTGAACCAGGAACATGACACCTATGTCTGATCAACTCCATACACCAAGCAAATCTCTTCACAGGCAGCAATCCTCAGGGGACTGAGTGCGATGAAAACACCAGGGGACAGAAAACACTGGAGCCCTGAGCTCAACAGGCAGCTGCAGCAGCAGCAACTTCACCAGCCTCTAAAACACGGCACAGCCCCTCCACAGCCCAACTCACCACTACAGGACCTCTGCCCGAGGAGAATCCAGAGCCCAAAGGCAGCCGACGACCATTTCACTAAAGACTTGCTTTAATTTTTTTAGTTTTTTGTTTCCTTGCTTGCTCTGGATTACCAGGATAAACCTAAGCCGGAGGAGAGCGGGCTGCAAACCCGGCATCTGCTGGGGAGACAGACCCAAACCACCCTGTGCACCGGCAAAACCCTCCCCATCTGTCCACTGCAAATTTGCCGACACAAGGGCAAGCGGGATTAGGGCCGTGGCAAATATTTGCCTGTCAGCACTTTATAACGGGTGAGGGCAGGGGCACGGGCTGGTATTCGGTTTCTAGCAGGGCCCTGGGTGACTGTGCTATCCAGATGCTGCCAGTGACCATAGGGGAGGACTCGGAGGGCCCCTTCTGGGATGGAAACCTTAACACCCAAGGTGACTGGGCCTGGATGGTGGCCAACGTCCTCACAGGCGCTGGCCCGGCGGGACGGTGAGCTGCGGAGAGCCGCGGAGAGCAAAGCTAGAGCCTGTTCGGAGCCGGCTACCCCACGCGGCTCCGCCGCCCCGGCGCCCAGCCCCNGGCCCGGCCTGGCCCGGCCCAGCTGCGGCCCTCCCGTCCCGTCCCGTCCCCTCAACGGGAAGGCAGCAAGAAAGCACAGAGGTGAAAACAGAGTGGCATTAAATGTCTTTAAGAGAAAAAATCGCCGCTTTCCCCTACAGCGGCAGGGTTGGGGTGGTTTCCTCTCAGAGGGATGTGTTTTTTTGTACCCTGAAACAAGGTCGCCTGTCAAATACGCTAAAAGTGTAACTATAGTGTAATACCCTACGGACTGCTGCTTTTGGGACAGTTCAGTGTGGTTTGGGTTTGCTTTTGTTTCGTTTGGGTTTTTTGCACATCAGTTGGTCAAGCATTTTGCAGGCAGCTGAAGTGAATGTGGAAGTCAGGCTTGATAAATGTACCACGCAGCAGATTTCACCTTTCTGTCCTCGTCCGATGAAGAAAGAAAAATCCTCTTCCTACAGCTGAAAGATGTAGGCAGGAATTAATAAAAGCCACGTATGGTAAGAGACTGGGAGAAGGCAAGTGTGAAACTGGAACACCCTTAGGAACGCGGGGCAGGGTGCTGGTCACACTCCCACACCATCTCCCGGAACCAGGCTCCTACCAGCAAGCTCTTTCCACTCTTCATTTTTTAACCCTTCTGTAACATAAAATTATCTGAAAGGACATTTCTTTGACGGTGTCTGAAAAAGGCTACATTGGTTTTGCACTTGGAGCTGTGTTGAAAGCTATGCTTCTTTGAGGTTTGTTTCCACATTGCTTTGGTAAATAAATGATTTTAAATAAAACTTGTGACCAAATGGTTTGTCATCAGTTCTTGCTGCAATGCATGTGGCTATTTTAGCATCATAAACTTCAGCTTAGGCAGCAATTAGGTCAAAGCATAATATTTTCAAGACTCTATGAAATACATGTCATATGTAGTCACTGACATTTTTCTATCATCCTCATTTTTTCATCTTCAGCTTAAGGATGACTAAAATTACCTTAAGTTTTGTTGATTAATATTCACTTACTGTATGGTTTTGAGTAGCTCAAAAGCATTTTAATGTCCTCATAAGTGCAGGTTGGAGGGCTGGACCTGTTGTGGGCACATGACTCATGAAATGCAATGGGATGTCTTAAAATATTTAATTATTGACATTAATTATTGAGTTGTTATTATTGCCTGTTTATGCAGACATCAGTTTTCTCAGAGAAAAACATGCTTTTTCCAACTAGCTCCATAGCTGACCAACACTTGCTTAGAATTTTCTCTATTTTCTCATTTCTTAGCAACAAAAGAGGTTCAGGATTTTTGGTTTTGAGAAGCTGTCCTAGAAAAGAAGCTGTAACATTATCTGCTCTATTTGTGTTGCTTTTCTTATTTTTATTCTGATAAAATTTATTAATTAACTTCTTCATAAACTATGATGTGCTGGATGGGAATTATTGTCAATTTTACTAGCCCAGGAAAGGCAATGTCAGTCATCCCAGCAACAGGAAAGCTTCATTAGGAAAAATATTTTCACTTGTTGGTGGAATGTTTTTGTATGCATGTAACATTTGTGATATGTATAGTAAGCTTAAGTGATAATCTTTGTACACACAAACTTTTAGTCTAGTAAATAATACTGGCTGCAAATCCATCTGTACTTATGTATTTTACATACCTAAATTTGATTAACTACTAGCTCAGATCCATCAGAGTGATCTCTGACTTTTCTCCTGCGGCAGTCTTAATGTAAAATTGTCTACCTGCCATCAGTCATCTCATGCTGACAATGCTTTGGTGCCTCATTGACTAGGTCTTTACTAAACCTTCTTAAAAAAGGCGTATAGAAAAACAACGTCTAAAAATGTTTCCTGTGGCTGTCAGGAATATATTTCCCAGAATCGTACAATATTTTGGGTTGCAAGGGACTTCTAAAGGTCATTTAGTCCAGC
This sequence comes from Chloroceryle aenea, assembly GCA_013399075.1. Taxonomy (NCBI): domain Eukaryota; kingdom Metazoa; phylum Chordata; class Aves; order Coraciiformes; family Cerylidae; genus Chloroceryle; species Chloroceryle aenea. The sequence continues at coordinate 55,528 of VWZY01012123.1, forward strand.
ACTATTTCACGGCGGTCTCTGCGTACTTTTCCATAGGATGCGTTCATTCCATCTGTCTGACATTATTGCTAAGTGAGCTACATAGTGTATTTTATTTTTCTAAATAGTTAATCGATACCATATAATAACTGGGGAGGGTTTTGCTTTCACAAGGCACTTGAGGTATTTTATGAGAGTCGTGAACTCCCAGTTTCCCTGGTCACCCTGTGTGGATTAGCATACCATTGTAGCTGGGCTGAACAACACGCTGCTGTTCATCACCAGAGACTTTCTGTGACTGCAGGGAGAAAGCTTTGGAAGCACTTTTTGCATTTGTTTGCGTTCTGTTTTGAATAGGTGGACAAATAATTGTCAGTAGGTATAAAGATGGAAGCAGGCAGCATAAAAAGAAACAGCAAAGCTCTGGAAAACCTCTGGAAGCAGCTTTGGAATGTTAGACAAGGTCGCTGGGGGGCTTGGAAGAACATTCTGCTCATATCAGGTCAGCTTCTGATACTGCCTTCCGCTTTAGCACGGCAGGGTTAGGAGCTATCATTGCTCAGAACTGTCTGCATTTCAAAGGAGGTCCCAAGATTTTGAGCTGTTTTGGTGCTGGTTCAACAGAACCAGCAGTGATATGGGAGAGCCAGGATGCAGACTCTGTCTGGACTGCAGTTCAGATGAAGCAAAGTCTTTTGTGTACATATGTATGGGTGGCAAATGGATAAAGAGCATGCTAAATCTTAGGAGATTAAGATCTGCTTAAGGAGACCATTTGTCTTCTTGGCCATGAGAGCACATTTCTGGCTCTTGAACTTGTTGTCTACCAGGATTCCCAGGTCTTTCTTCACAGAGCAGCCGTAGTACTGTGACCACTCAGTCTGACACTGCTCCCCTTCCCCAAATAGACTATGGTTTCCAAAAGCAATTAATTTCTCCTTTTTCACTTCATAAATTTCTTTCTCTCAGTTCTGCATTTGCTTAGATGACATAATAGTTGATTGATCTCATGAAATTAAAGCTTCAAGGTCCCCCCTTATGGTCACATCTGCAGTATCATAACCAGTTTTGGGGCCCTTAATTCAAGAAAGAGATTGACTGACCAAACTGAGCCCAGTGAAGGACCACCAAGATGGTTAGGGAGTGGGAGCACATGACATGTAGGGAGACTAGATTGGCTGGTGTTTGTTTAGCTCCAGGAAATAAAACAAGGCTTAGGGGAGATCTGATGGCTCTGTTCCATTATGTGATGCAAGGACTCAGAGAAGGCAAGAAAGAGGCAACATCGCTGAGCTGCAGTGAAAGAAATTTTGTTCATGTAGAAGGAAAAAAAAATCCCCCCCGAGAGTTGGTAAGAGAATTAGAACAGGGATCCAGAGGAGTTATGCAGATGTTTAGAATTTGACCAGACAAGGCCCTGAGCAATCTTGTCTAACTGGGAAGATTGAGCCGCTGTAAGCAGGGTAGAGGAGGAGTGGGTGACCTCCAGAAGTCTCTTCCAAGCTAAATTAATCTATGAACATTCACGATTACTTCTTCAATTGAAAGCTTTAATAGGTGGTTATCAAAGGCAGAGATCACCATTCACAGTGTAGCATTGCACTGCCTTTCTGAATGTCTGTTAGTGCTGCTTTCTTAGATCAGGAGGGGAAGCCTCCACGCGCTGTGTTACTGCAGTAATGGCGACAGCAGTACAGTGTTAAACACTGCCTTACATGCTCAGAGATGCTGTAACAAAATATACTCAAGCTACAAACAAATTTAAATAACTTGTTAAAAACTGGGCAGAGCAGGATCATTTTGATCTCTTGTGCTTCTGTTATACTTCTTGTTTTTAAGCTAAATGTAAAAAGTATTGAATGTAAAGATTTCTGGGTACTGGAGCTCTGAAATGATGTAACTGCACGAGACCTTCTTCTACTCATCATCTCAGCATTTTTCTCTTGCAGAGTTTTGCTGGTGCCTGTGAAGTGGTCCTGCCTTACCAGAACAGAAGAAGAAGAATTTGGACTCTTTTGCCCTTCAGTAGGTTGTCTCTTCATAATTGATGGTATTAAGTCCACAGTCCAAAATCTCTTGAAGTGCACGGAAGCAACCGCATTCCTTTCAAATGTGGTTCAAATCAAGAACAAAAGACTGGTTTCCACCACAAACAAACAAATAACAACCTTTCCATGGTCTGTCTGAACACAAGCGTGGAATTAACAAGTAACCTTTTTAAGTTCTAGGCAATAACTGTAGTAATGGTATACCAGGACTGACTCATTCAGAAAGGCATAACTGATGATAAGGGATGAGATATGATCACTTTGTTTTGGCAGCTCAACAGAAGCACAAACTAGTAGCTATAAATGACAGAAATCCATCTCCCTGTGAAAAAAAAACATGATAAAATAAGACTTACAGGCCACTGAAGTAATTTCTCAGCATTCTCAGCTCTCCATTCCACTGCAAACACAGTTTTTTATTACTTTCCATACCCACCACATTTGCAAAGAGAAATTTTGTGTGTCTCTAAAAGTTAGAGACTGTCCATGGCTTTTAAAACCTGAGAGTTCATCCAGGACTCGTGCTAGTAATTTGGTTTCACTTCAGTAGATGGATGCGCCTTCATAGTGGAATTTGCCTTGATAGCAGATCCTGGGGCTGGAGACTTGGCCATTACCACTGGGTAAGCACTGATGGCATAAACGTAACAAATGCCTCTTGAACTTGACTCCAACAAATACGTAGAGCACAGGGTTGAGGCAGCAGTGGGAGAAAGCAATTTTACGGCTGATGTAAAAGGCAAGGTTGGAGTCTTTTTCATACTGACAGGTAGGTGGTGGAAAAGTAATCAGGAAGCTGAGGATGTTGTAAGGTGCCCAGCACAAGAAAAAAGCCACCACAATAATAAGGATGAGTTTCACAGTTCTGTGCTTTCTGCGAGATCTTGTTCTGAGCAGGATTATCAGTATCTTGAAGTAACAGAATACGATTACCCCAAAGGAAAGAAGGAAGAGGACATTTCTCTGATAAATGTCCACCTTTTTCCATTTCCAGTCAGCATAATCACAGGTCTTGTCCCCCTCCAAGTTTTCTTGCACTGTGGTGTGGATCACCTCAGGAACCACAATTAATATGCTACCAGTCCACACAACCAAGCTCACCAGGAAACCACAGCACTGTGTCTGGGATCTCAGAGTCAAGAGGGGATTCACTACAGACAAGTACCGCAGAATAGTCATGAGAGTCAGAAAGAAAACACCACTGTAGTAGCCAATGGAGAAAACAGCGTTCACTGCTTTGCAAAGGAACTCACCAAAAATCCACCCAAAGGACTGGGCCACAGTCCAGAAGGGCAGCATGCAGGAGAAGACTAAATCAGAGACACAGAGGTTCATGATGAAGACGTTGGTAAAAGATGTAAGGTTTTCATATCTGAAGAGGATCCATAGCACCAGAGAGTTTCCTAGCAGGCTGAGCAAAAATGCCAGAGTGTAGAGGACAGTAGTGAGATAGGTGTAAAATAGAAAATAGTCGCTCATTTCGCAGATGTTACTGGTTTCATTAAAGGAGTATTCATAGGAGTAGTTATCATCCGGATTGAGTGGATAAAGTTCGTCATCCATTTGTTTGTGCAAACCTCACCCTGCTCTCCAGCAGCTACTTCAAAGAACCGCAACAATCAAACCAGAATTTTGGTGAAAATCAACCCAATGACTAAACTCCCTCTGTGGAGGCTTCTGTTTTAAGAGACAAAAAGAAGCAGTGAAACTAACTTACTTATCCTGTTATGGGGGGAGAAAGGAATCGTTTCCTCTTACGACTAGAGTACAAACAGGTAGATAGTAAAGATGTGCCATCAAAGCATCATCAAGATCTTAAACAATTAAGAAGTCAGAAACTAAGACATTTTTAAACCAATATGGTTGGTGACAACTGCTAATTATTAAGCTTCTGCTACGTGAAGATTGAGGGTGCATTGTTTTTTAACTTAAGTATCTCAGAAGGCAAGACTTTCAAATATGCTACTATTTTGTAGGTTTTCCAGGATGGTATCTAATTGACTTCAACATATATGTGGTTCTTTGTCATAGAAGTTCAGCATTGCAGAAGCTTAAAAAGCTGAGCAGTACCAGTATCAACAAGTATAAACACCAAGAATGGGAAAAACAGTGCTTCTTACGGATTTTCTTCTTGAGGTTGGTTGATATGTAAACATCTCCAAGCTGTAGTGGAAGCACCCATGCACTGGGCATTCTGTGCATCTCTGTGGCCTGCTGATTCTGAAGGATAGGACAGGAATAGAGCTCACATTACATCCCTCATCACAGCAGCCTGATTTTTTTATGAAATTAAGCTAGAAACTAGATAGAGAAAAATTAGTAATGGCTCCAACAAACAGTTAAAAGAGCTTGTCACAGCCAGCACAGGCCAGGGACAATCTAATCTATCCATTGGGATGCAGCCACCCAGCTTTGGAGACAGGGATGTGAAGGATTCAGTACTGTGACAGCAAATAGCTGTGGCAGCTTGAATCACCAGAGGCACAGTCCTAAATGGAAGGTGTGCCTGTGGCCCTTCAGTCTGTACCATACTGCCATCTTCAGGCATCCAAGACAAGTTCCTGTTGAGACCTATACCCTCCCTGGTTTTACTGCACAGTACAGATGATGCTTAAGCCATACAGTGGTTAGGCTGAGGTCTTGACCATCACCATGGTCTGTTTCAGCTCAGGTTGGAGGTATGGCTCCTTCCTAGCAGCTCTCCTAAGGGTGAAGAGGAGCCTCTTTTCAAAGAGTAAAGGTTCTCCATGGGTGAGACAACAGTGCCGACCACAGTCTTCACCACTTACGTTGTGCAGCAAGCCCCCAGGCAGGACTACCCAACCACCGGGTCTGCTGCTGCGCTGCTCCTCCCTCTGCTGCAACAGCTGCTGGCCCCTACACAGGGACCAGAAAGAGCCCCACTGCCATCCCTGTCACTGCCTGGGCATTATTCTGATCTGCACATGTCCAGAAGAGCAGATGTTATTCTGCTCTTCACAGCTCTGCTGAAGGGCATGCAGAGGTTAGAAAACCAGGTATCTGCTCTGGAGCATTGCTTACCCTCCTGCTCATTGGCAGGAGCCAAGCAATGCCTGCAAGGCAGAAAGCACCATTTTGCAAAGGTAAATCGGAGGGATGGGACCAGATGACCTTTGAAGGTTGCTTCCAATCAAAACTGTTCTATGATCCTATGATTCTATGATTTTTGCAAGGAGATTGCATCAATCTCTGTGTCAGACATGTAATTCTGTTTTGTCTTAGCAGCGACACTCCCACCAGGCACCAAATGCTGGCACATTTCTCGCAGGCCAGACAGCGGTGACATCACATAACACTTTCCCATCTGCTCCACAGAGAATTTAAATGCTCCATTATTTGGCCGTGAAAAGAGCATCGCTTTGGATCTTAGTAGTTTGTTGGCAGTTGAAACCAAGCAAATCAACTTCTTATTTTTATTACTAAAGCAGAACTTATCTGCAGGTTTCTGCTGCCAACAGAATGTTGCCACACCCACATGCCTTGTCTCACTATGTGCAGACATCCACGTATCTGCTGCCCTCTCTGATGCTGCCCCTTACTGAGTCACTGGACCCCCCAAGTCACCCCTCTGCATTGCAGCTGGTGAAGAGTTTGGTGCTCAAAAAACAGATTAAACAACACTGCTGATCAGTCATTTCCTTTGAGTCTTGCAGAAGTTGTATACAGCAAACAGTTCTCATTGCTTCTGTTGTCTGTTTCTGGAGAGTATTAAAGGCAGGGGCTGTTCTTTGGGTGAAATATGGGTTAAATTTCCAGAAAGAAGAGAAATGCAGGGTGGTCAGGTGCATAATAGGTTTTATAACAAATGAATGTTGATAGAGGACAGGAGGGAGGAACGGCGTCATTGGGTTGATAGTCTGAAGGCAACTCCAATGGGGGTGGGGAAGAGCCCACGTCCCAGTCAAACTTTGAGCAAACAGAACTGACTGGGGAGAGCAAAGTTTTTCATAATTAAAATGAGGTTTTCTACAGAAGACAAAGCTGGAGGAATTTATCTGGGCAAGGACATTTCCAGAGCACAGCTGCTGTTTCCTAACTCTGTTGCTGATGAGTCAAAGCAAAAGAAATCACAATTTTAATTAAAAAAGCCACCTCATAGTTACATTCAGAGCTCTGTTTATGTTAACAATGAGGCAATTAATAATTTGCATCAGAAAAAATTGACCACAACTAAAAACATTCCTGTGCTGTTTTAGCTGCTACTTCCCCAAACCCCGGCACTTCCTTCTGGTGTAGCAAGTCTGCTGGCAGGCCAGAGGTACAGCCCAGGCAGGGTGTGTCTGCAAAAGCTTCATCTGCAGAGGAGACCCCTCTCCTCAAATATTTTGCCCGGGTTCTTAAGAATGGCTGCAGCAGCAGTGGCTTCTTGAGTGGCGGTGATTGCAGTGAAGGTGGCACTGGGCTGCCTCAAGGCTGTGGCACAGGGTGAGACCCACGTCCTGGCAGACAGACTTGGTGCACACTTTCCTCTCAACATGCTTTTCAGAGGAGAAATCCTTTGCCTTGGCTGCCCCTGGGAGCACAGCTGTTCCTTTCAGAGGTTTGGGCTGAAGTATGAAATATAGCTGGCTGTGAAATATAGCTGGCCGAAACCCTCAGGCTGAGCCCAGCCGGTCTTAAGACACCCTGCTAGATCTGCCTTGCTTCCACGTTCCCAGCTCTTTTTTTCCTTTCCTTATACTGAGTGTTCATTGTTGTTAGCAGATGCAGCCACAGCCCTTTGCAGGAGACACCCGCACGTTTCCATCTGCCACACCATGCATTTTGTACGCCTGTATTTCAGCACCAAAGTGGTGTTGAGCAGGTGGCTGGCAGCAGCAAGGACACCCAGATAAGCCATTCTTTAGCAAAAAGTCAGCTGCAGCCCACATTCCACATCAGGAGGCGACACCAGGGGCTCTGTGTGTGAATCACGGGCGAAACGAGACAAAATCTTAATATTCCAGTTCCTGAGACATTTCATAACATCTCCAGCCATCTGTCCTTTGGCAAGATCTTGCGGTAAGTGCAGTGAGGGCAGACAATACTTTATGCAACAAAATTGGCACGTTCTTCCCTGAAACTGCTCCCTAGCTCCTAGATTGCACTATGTCAGCTCCAAGGCACTCAGGCCATCTGTCCTGGTCAATTCACCTGGCAGAGGGATACTCTTCTTTAGTGACAGTATGCTTGAACCATCTCAAACAACCACTTTTCTGTCTGACTTCCCAGGGGCTTCTCAGCTGAAGGAAATTAGTAGCATTTTTTCTGACTTTAGTAGAGCCCTTCTGATTCCTAGCAGCTGGCAAACTGTCCCTTTTTATCATGTTCATATTCTGATGCCTTTTTTCTAGGAAAAAATAATAGGGAGCTGAGTAACTGAAATCATAGAAAAGTCAAAAATAATTCTGTGGAAATGAATGAAGCTGGAAAAAAGAAAAAGCATAAAAAAGGTAAAAGCTGTGTCAATAGAATTAGAGATATTTGTCACTCTGTAAAAACATGAAGTGTAAGAACCAGGAGCACTGCGCTTCCCTGGTATAATGCAGTTCCTTAGGCCACATGAACATTGTAGGAGACACTCTGAGTCCTAGAATAGTTTTTGGGGTGTCTGCTTTGACAACCTCCCTGACCAATGGACAGCCCACCCTGCCGATGCCCTTCTCAATCCAGCTTAAGGATATGACATGTGTGTCTGGTTAAGGATGCTTTTCCTTGCATTTATAGATGTTACTAATTTTTTAGATCTATAAGTAGAGAAAATAAAATGGTTCGTGAGGCAGGAGATTTGTCTGTCTTTTTGCAACAGCACTAACTGATTTGGCACAGGAGCTCCTCACAGGTCTTGCCTGCAGTGGCTCTGCAGAGGGGAGGAGGGTGCTATCTGGGTGCAGTGGTGCTGGTCAGCAGTAGGTGGCATGACTGAACAGGGCTAACCCTGCCCTCCCCGAAAGAAATCCCTTGGGAGGGATCCGGGGAGCTATAGCTCTCTTCCAAAGGCAGGCTTAGCTAAGCATCTGCTCCTCAGCAGGCAGGTACATCCACATCTACATCAGTTGCGGATAAGCAGAACTGCTGGGAGGTCAGATGTGAGCTGGTCTTGCACGTGTCTGTAGGCGAGTCTGGGCCATTTGTGCTGTTTGCTGGGTGCTGGTGCTGTGTTGTTCATCAACACTCTTAGGACAAGATCTTTCTTTTGTCTCCCTCTTCCCTCAGTCACTCTTCGTGGGCCCCTGCAGGACTCAACCTCCCATCCAGTCTGAAGCTCCATCACACCAGTCTGGGACTGGTCATCTTGCTGCTGCATCACCCTCTCCTCCCTGCTGCCTTCAAACTGCCTGTCTGGGAGGTTACTGGAATGTGTGATCTTCCCTGGGCAGCCGAGTCTCTCATGAAGTGAGAGGCTGTAAACACTGGCTGCATCTGTGTGCATCACTCGTGGTTTAGTTTGTGAAGCTTGACTAAAACTTTGTCAACAGTGGGGTATTCTCAGGTACGACTGAAAGGAAAACATTTGGGGTTTGTTCATAGTGAAAAACACTCATCTGTTTGGGGCCAAAGGGTTCAATGGGGGAAAGCAGGAGGGCACTCTAATCACCTGGTGGTTTTCTCATTTTTCAAAGTGCAAACATTTTAAAGCCAAACTGCAAGGGCAGAATATGATGAAAGGCAAGCCTTCCGTTTAGAAGTTGAAACTTCTTATGTCGACTTTTTGCAACATTTCCAGTTTTGTTTTGTTTTGTTTTTTTCCAGCTAAAACTAGGTGCTGAACAACCCTCCCGCCTCCCTGTTTCCCAGAGGCTGTTGGCAATGACTCAGCTCTGCGTAGGGCAGTCCAGGGCAGGGCTGTGGCTGGGCTGTGGCAGGCGCTGCTGACTCCAGCCCTGACACCTCCTCCTGCCCCAGCCAGACCCTGGCACTCCTCTGGAGCACAATTCCCTTCTTTGGGCAGGCAAAGACTACCCTTGTCCCATGGGAGATCCATTGTCTGGACCGTGCATGCTCATGCTTCACTGCCCCAGTCCCCAGCTTGCCCTGATGTGGGAGGAACACTGGGTTTTCCACCCACAGCTCTCCCAAAGCAACTCGCTTGCAGTTGAGAGGCACCATCTGCTAAGGCTGATGGGCAGGACTGTTGTGGTTTTGCTTGAATTTTAGATAAGAAGATGGCATGTTTTTTCATCACAGCTCCCTCACTAACATCCACTTTCACACTTTATCTGATAAAAACCACCTAATGTGGTAACATGATACTTGGGTTTCAATGTTCCCTTTCTCAAAGACACCCTGATACTTTGCCCTGTCTTGGCTTCCCCCCGGGTGCATCCAGATTGCTCATTAACACTAATAACAGGTGTTCTCCAACATCCTCGTGAGGCCGGTGATGGAAGCAGAAAGAAACCAGCAAAAATCTAGTGGAAGGTGACTGCCCACAGCAGGGGCATTGGAACTATATGATCTTTAAGGTCACTTCCAACCCAAACAATTCTATGATTCTGTGAAAAAGGGATGAAAGGATTTTGTCAGAGCTGCAGTTGTTCAGGCTTTCTCTACTGTATAAGGACCATTCCTTGGCTTCGGCAATATTTCTGATAACCTTGCTGGAGTCCACTGGGGTTTGAGTGGAGGAGAACTTAGATGAACTGATGAAGACTTTTTTTCTGATCTTCTTGTTACAAAACTGAGTCTCGGTTCTCAATGCATAATGCAGAAAAAGCACTATTTGAGATTTAGGTTTTTTTGTTTTAATTCTTCATCTAGGATTCTGTGAGCCTGTCCCTGTAGGCATCTGAGAACAGTCTAAATTTGTTTTTTTTTTATGCTGAAAGAGCAATAACTGTTTGTTTTTAACTACAGCAGGGGAGAAATGACAAAGTTTGCACCCTGGTGTGTATATACATCCTTATGATATATAAAGAAAGTTCAGAAATTTACATACAGGCAAAAAGGAAGGGGAAACTTCTGCTTGTGTCACAGAACAAGGCAGGTTTGACTCTTCTGGCTTTCCTGAAGTGCTCTGCAGATGAGTATGGAGATGTTCTGATACCTGGCAAATGAAATATGACTAATTGAGATGGGAAGTGGTTTTCCTGCATGTAGGTTGATTTTGTTAATATCTTTCTACCACGAATAGCAAAGGAACACTTTGGAGAAAACATGTTTGTTAGAAGTTTCAAGTATATTTCCACTCTAGGGCTGAGAAGGCTTTGAGGCTGGAGAAGCAGGGACGTCTCCTAGTAAAAATAGACTTCTCAATCTCAATATCATTGAGGCAGAGAGCAAGCAAGCTCAAAAAACTCCTAGAAATAAAATGACAGTAGTTTTACTTCTTCTGCAGAGAGCCAACCAAAACCAAAGCCTTGAAGAAAGTACCTCCATGAGAAGCCTCTACAGCTCTTGTTCAGAGTCTTTGGATAGGGTTTCAGCCCATTGGGCTTTTGGGGGCTTTCATGCCCCATTAGAAGAGAATGAAGGAAACATTGTACATGCCAGACTGGTCATGGCTGACCCTGGAGCAGATTTTACTCCCCTGGTGGGGTGAGACGCATGCTTACACCTCTGATGTGGCTGTGCAAAGGTAGTTAGCACAGCTCAAACTGGTGAGGAAGGTGGGTTTAAAATGAATGCCTAGTTTCACCAGCCATCACTGAGCTCCTCCCTTTGTTGTTTTAGCACAGGGGATCGAAGGCAGGAGTTTGAACTGCTGCAAGAAAGTTAGTGAAGCTTTGTCTGTCCATACACAAAATGAGTGGTTATGAGCAGATATAGCTCAAGCACCACAAAAGTGTGCAAGTGGAGTCACAGTTGGATTTATGCCTGTTTACATCTGTTTATCCATGTATGTATCAGCTTCATGCCTTCCTCCGCTCAAGGGAAGATAAATTAATATAAGCCACATTTAGATCAGGTTCAGTCTAATCATTTACATACAGGTGTCTCTAAAACCTGAATTTAAGCTGGCTAGAAGACAAAATGCCCTACTCATCTTTTACATAAACTGAGTCAAAATGTCACCACGTGTTCCTGGACTGGTACTTTTTTGTTTGCTTCCTGCTCTTTTACTGAAATCAGCATGTAACCAGCCATCAGACTTTGCTGAAATGTTACTGTTTCCCCATTTGTCCCCCCTGTGCTGAAGATGGCAGAGTGGACTCATGCCTCATTTAGGGGACACCACAAGGACTTGGCAGAGTATGACTGCAATTGTAGCAATGGGTAGATGTCAAACCATATTTCAATTTTTCCCTTTTTGATCCCATTTTCTGCCCGGGCAGTTAAAATAAAGTGAGGATGTAATCAGATTTTGGAGCACTGTTTTAATCTTTATTCCCAAGCTCATGCGCCACTGAGCAATGTCACCCTCTGTTGCCGGTACAAAACTGCAGTGGTGGGGAGCACAGGACACAAGGGACACCTTAATCTCTGCTGGCAGGAGTTGAGGATTGGAAAATAAAAGCTACCCTCAGCAAATCACTGTTTCACAGTAGAACCTCAAAGATGAAACCTAAGGTATAAATCACCTGCCCTGTAAAACCTCTTGGGATTGCAACCAGTTCTGCCTGTAGGTGGAGGAGAAGGATCAATGAGCGAGGCTGACAGTCCCTCTCCTTTGGGGTGAATAAATCACAGCCATGTGAAGGCTCCCGAATTGGCTGGGTTTCTACTCTGCAGCTTTGCCTCAAAAATATTGTCACCCAAAGAGCTCTCTCAAGCTGTGTGGGTGTAATTGATGTGTAGCAGGGATGGGAAGATGGCATGAGGCTAGAAAGAAAGATCACAGGAGCATTTCACCCAGTGCTTTCTGCAGCAAACCCTCTCTGGTCAGTGGAGCTTCACCCGTGGGGCCAGATTTGACCCTCTGGGTCTCTGTCTTGCTGAGCTGCAAGGGACAAAATGAAAAGGGAGGAGAAAAAGCCATCATGGTGATCAAAAATATATATTCTTAATTTTACAAAAATAAAACGAGTCAGGGACCATCTGTCTGAGGACAATCTGGGCTTTAGCACATCTTCCTTTTCCCAGTGCTTCCCTTCAAGCTTAGCCCTGACTCTCTCCTTCCTACGAGCTGGTTTGTAACCTCTGCTCCTTGTTGTGCTGTGTGCTGCAACACAGACAGCCCCGTGATGACCGTTGGGGTCTGATGCGTGATGGTGAACATTGAGAATATTTAAATAGGGTGTTTTTTGGAGTCAGGACCTCAGGCCAGATGCTGGCTCCAAATCTGGATAATTTGCAATACCTCAGAAAAACATTTTTGATGTCTTTCTGGAAGACTCTCCAAAACAAGAGTGATGCTACCCCATTTCTTCCTCCTCATTTAGTTTGGGCCACTGGAAATGGGACATAGAAAGCAGGTGATATGGATGGACACCCTGAACAGCCCTTAGCCTTAGCTATGCTTGAACTGTTCTAGCTTTTTTGTGGCCTGATGTGCTGCAGTGCCTCTTCCTCATCTGCTACACCGTGGTGACCCCAGGAACCAAGCTTTCCTGCCAGTGTCACCAGCTGGGTATGGAGCTGGTCTTCTGCAACTAAATAATGCGTAACTTTACCTGCTGTAAACCCAGAGAAGGATCTGGCCTTTGAGCACCTGGTTCCCCTTGGTGCAAAGCCTATTTGACTACATGCCCTGGCTTCCACTTTTGGCACTGCAGCTGTGTATTTGCCTGGCTCTGCAGAGATGGTGGCAGGACCCCTGCACACCTTCTGCTCTGCTCCCAGCTCTTGTCAGCTCCCCTTGCACACTCTGGAATTGCAACTCTGCATCCCTCCAGAGAAGGCAAATCTCCCAAAGCATGCAGACCACTGCCCAGTAGCTCTCCCAAGCTATGCAGACAAAGTACTATGAAGATCAGACTTGCCCATGAATGGTGCCTAGAGGACAAGGAGCTTCCTGCTCCAGTAGTTTTTAACCGATTTTAGTGGTGTAACATGAAATCTGTGGGTGCTCTAGGACCTCATCTCATATCAGAGGCAGAGAAGCTAGCTGATGGCTACAGCACTTAGGGAGATAACAGCCCTTATGTATTGAAGCATTCATAGGAGCTCTGTCCAGAAAAAGGGAGCAGATATGACTATTCAGTGAGGGGGAAGCCTCAGTGCCCAAAGGCACCCAGTGCTGTCCCTGTGCCAGCCTCCTGCTCCTGCCATTTGTGCACCCCTGCAGCCCCCAGAGCCAGCAGCTGCTGCCCCTCACCGCGGCACTGGAAGCTGCTCCCTCCCAGACTCTTGCACGGCTCCTGACAAAGCCCGTGCCACTGGCTGAGGAGAAGCAGAAGGAGGAGGAGGAGGCTGAAGCAGAGTGGAGCTAGAGGTAGGTAGTGCTTGCAGGAATTTGTTTTACCTACCCAGCACCGGGGAAAACTTCGAATCATAGAATCATAGACTGGTTTGGGTTGGAAAGGACATTTAAAGGTCATTTAGTTCAATCCCCCTGCAGTGATCCGGGACATCTGCAATTAGATCTTTAACTTGCCAAAACTCTGGCTCTTTACTATAAGGTGACTGACTGGTGACAGTATTTTAGGTTTAAGACAGACAGTTGTTTTCTTTCTCAGGGTTGCCTGTTGCTTTTTTTGCTTGGTGAATTGCTGCTGCATGTATCCTCCCCTCACAGCTGCATTTGCACTGTCTTGGAGGAGGCTGTGCTGAAAGTTGGTTGCTCCTTTTCCCTGGGCTGATCTCTGTATTTTTGCACCCCTGGCTCTGGGTGACGGTGACCTGGCGCATATGTCAGCTCAGCAGCGTTTCCCACCTTTGGTAATCCCTTCCCTGATGCCTGCGCTGGAGGTGAGAAAGGATTTGAAACACAGGCATGCCAGGAGGCTACGGCATAGAAGATGCTTTCAGTTTCAGCGCTGCATCTTCACACTTTGGTGACCGCCAAAAGCTGATCGTTTCTCACCTGGTTCTCTGAAAAGACCTGGGACCTCTGTATAACCCCAGTATCCCTCACTACCAACAGAGTGGGCTGCCTTTTAGGGCAGCTTGATTTTCGCTCCACACGCAGCAATTCCCTCCCTGGTGTTCTCACATCCCCTCCTTTCAGTGCTCTGTGCACAGTGCTGTGGGCACAGGATGGAGCGGGGTGTCAGGGCAGCCATGCAGCTGGCACTTTTTTGACCCTTTTTTGTGATAGGTTTCTGGAGAGCTTGGAGACAAATGTGCAATTGCTCTCTGCAGTCACTTCCTCCTCTTGTGCACTGGAGTAAAAAGGTATGTTTTACACCAAGTGTGGTGCTGCTGAGAGCATAAATGCAGTCACATTGGGAGCACTCTCGTATCGTTAAATGTGCGGCTCACTGGGAAGCACATTAAATGTTAACCTCCTGTGGTATATGCGGTCAGCTGCTGTTTGATGTCTTATCAGAATACCTACCTTCACAAAAGTCAAAGAAAACCCCAAAACGTTGTGCACCATTTTTTTATGGTATGATTTCACTTTGCTGCCTTGGACCATGTATCTACTTTAGTGCATGGTCTAACTTTCTAGTTTTAATTTTCCTGAACTGAAATGAAATACAGTAAGAATAGACAGGGGTTGTTCTTTTACTTAGGACTTTTACTGTTAAAAGTCCTAAGTAATCATAAAGACAGGCCTTTCCCCCAACTTGTGACAATTGTCCTTGACAAATCAGATGCAAATGTTTCCCAGCGCTGACTGACCCGACCTGTGCTCTGGGCTGTTCCCGAAGGAAAGCTCACACTGGGAAGGGTTTTCAGAGTTTGGAATTGCTGACTTTGCATATATTTGACAGTGTAAAGACTAAGGAAGCAGAGTAGCATTTTAGGTAGCAGAAGCACAAACCCCCAAACCAACCATTCGTTGTTATTGGATATTCAATCCTATTTGAGGCTAATTCAATACCTTGTTTTTTCTTCAAAGCATTGTGGCTCAACTCCTGACTTCAGGATTTCTCCAATGTCCTTTGCTCTATCCAAGAAACTCAGACATGTTATTATTAATCTTGCCTGCAAAAGCTGGTCTAGTGTTTGGTCCTGGTTAGAAAGACACTCCCTAATGATTTCAAAATGTATGTGAAACCTTGGACTTTTTTACTCTTCTGCCTACAATGTTTAAATAGGGGAGGTATGAAATCTTGATGCTTCTTGGAATTATTGAAGTGTATCAGAAAAGAGTCAGCAAAATAAATTCTGTGTGTTATAAAAGGAAAGATAGATTTTACCTATGCAAAAGTTTATCTGTTTTGTCCCACTTAGCTGAAATCCACAAGAGCCCTCTTGTACTTTCAATACACCAGAAAAACATGAAACTGCAGTTTGGTAATGAACAGAAAACCTGCCCAATGTGTCTGCATGCTGGAAAGACATTCCTCCTCCTTCTCCTTCTCTTCAACCCACTTTCTTGCTGGATCTGGTATTATTCAGAACATTTTGGGCTGTATCTCTTCATTGAGCTGTGCATGTCCATCTCCAGCCCACAGGAGAGGAGGACAGTGCGGGCGGTGGGAGTACAAGATCTGCATTACCCCAGCTAGCCCAAGGGATCCTCCTTGCTGCAGAGGCAAAGGAGGGTAAGAAGGATTGATGCATAAAGCAAGCTACTTGCTCCTGATGTGTCCAGATATTGTGCTGGGTCCCTGCTAAAGTGCTAAGCACATGTGGCCCTCCCTTTCACCCAGTCAGCTCAGGCACACGGGCTTGGTGTGGCTGCACTTATTTGCGGTGGCACGGATGGTGGACATGCCATGGGTGGGGGACATGACGTGGGTGATGGAAGTTGCTGGTGTGGGCAGAAAGCCTGATGGGTCTCTGGTGTTGAATATGAGTTCCCAAAAGTCTTGTACTGCAGCTCTGTAAAGAGCTTTGCCTCTGTGTCTCTTGACCAAAAAAGTCTGAAAGCTCTGAGACTAGTGAAAAAACCCATGAGTTGCAACATCTAATCGTAACACAAAAGTGCCTAAGAGTCTGTGCTCTGCACGGCCAAGTCATTTTAGCCTTTCACCATTGTGACCGTGACCTGTGGGCTTCCAGCTTATGCCAGTGCAGTTGTCATGCCCTTGTTGCCATGCCTTTGTTGCCAGGCCCTTTGACTCACAGTCTCTCATACAGCGGGTTGAGCTAACCATGAGGTTTTCAACACTTTTTGTATCTTGCACATTTCCTGCAAGAGGTGGTAGAAAAATGTGTTTCCTGAGATGAAGTAAGCGAAAAAGAACAGCTATGAAAACCAGACCAAAAGAACCTAAAAAAACAAGAAAAAGAATAAAGCTTCCTGTTTACCAGCGGCTCAGATACAGATTTATCAGTACTGAGCTCTCCTTGCACCTCTTCTCGGACCACAGCAGCATGGAGGTGTGTGTCACCTCAGCAAAGCTTCTCTTTGCACTCCCAGTGAGGGCAGAGGCCTGAGGGAAGGTGTGAAAGACAGGCTGATGTCTGCTTTGAGATTCCAGCCACTGCAGTCTGAGATGTGCCAGTGGGATGGGGCTGTGGCCCAGGTTTAGCTGTGCAATGCTGTGGTGCTGAGGGCACCCAGTCCCAGGAAGGTGTCACTAAAGGCACACGACTCCTTTGAGGGGACCTGCTGCCAGTAGCAGGGTTCCCAAATCACCATCCAAGTTTTAAATCACAAAGGCTTCCCGGTTTTAAGAGTGTGGTTTCATATGTTGACAACATATTTTTAATTTTAAAATCTGATAAGCATCCAGAGCTGCATCCACAGAAAACTGTGCTCCAGGGGCAGACATGGACACTGCACGGGGAATTTCTCACCCCACAGCCCCCTGGTTCCTCATGGTCCCTGGCCAGCTGGGAGGCAGAAGTGGTGCAGCCACCACAGCCCTCACAGGGCTACCGCTGGCACCCAGGCACAGGCAGGCACCAGGCTTGCACCTAGGAGCAAGTCTGAAGGTCTGCACAGTGTGCTGCAGCTCCTGGAGAGCAGAGAGTGTGTACAGGTCTGAGTTCAAACCCTGTCAGGAACTGGCCATTGAACCAAGTAGCCGAGTGTGCTTACCCACGCCCCAGCCCCATGTGTGGTTTATCTGCATTCACAGAGCCAAAAAGGGTTGCACAGGGTTACATGGCATTGCTGTGCTGGGAGGAATTGTGCCCAGTTTCTGTGCTGGAGCTCACGGGCTTCACACCTGAAGGGTCAGCGAGCCCTGAGAATAAAGTGTTGCCAGGAAGGTGTGTTATGTGGTGCTGGGAGCAGAGATGTGCTCTGGCTGGGCAGGGAGGTTGCTCTCTCTGCAGACTGGGCACTGGTGGGGCAGAGTGCTGGCTCTGGAAACCCTTTGCTCTGAGCCAGCATGGCCAGTGCCAACTTTTGGTGGCAAGCACTGAGCAGCCAGACAGTACAGGTAGCTTGATAATCTGGGGGGAAAACATCAGCTTATACCAGAGAGGGAATGATGTGCCAGTCAGTGTAATGACGCTGCTGGAAAACATTAGAGGGAATAAGCAGCCTGCAAGAAAATAAGAAGAATAAGAGCTTGTCAGGAAGCAGCTATGTCAAACTGGCCTCAGTTAGAGCCTCAGGCCAGCTGGGCAAAGCAGTGGCACCCCATACTTCAGAGGAAGCAAGCTTTCTGAGCATGTCCAACAACCTTACGTGGGTGCTCAAGTGATCAGGCTGTTGGAGACAAGAGCTGCTCAGAAGAGTCGTGCAGCCAGGGCTGCGCTCTGCCCCAGCACAAGACAGCATTGATGAAGGGCTGGTGCATGGTCTTTTTGAGGATGACTGCTCAAGTTGATCCTGACAGATTAAAAAGCCTGGGAGTAATGGGCTGCAGTTCACTATGGACAGGAGACCACTTCTGCACATGGGCAGGGTTAGCTAAGACCACAGCCACAGAATGGGGAAGGCAGAGCTTCTGGAGAACAGGATCTGGGGGCTGGCATCCAGCACAAGACAAGCGTGACTCACCAGTGGTACATGACTGAAAAAGAAGACATCTACCCCAGGCAGGTGATTCTTCCTGCCTGCTTTGCCAGGGGTAAGGCCCCAGCTGGGGCTCTAGGGCTAGTTTTGAACACTGCGATGCAAAAAACATTAAAGAAAACTGGACAGCTGCCAAGGAAGAACAGTGGCTACAATTAACAAGTTAGAAGACATGACCTAAAAGGAAAATGATGATGGAATATGAGCTATTAAGATTGAAAGGAAACATGATCTTTGAATATTTTAAAGCAGATAGGAGCAAGTAGCTATTTTTTCTCCATGAAGAACTGACTCAAATCATGCCAGTGATGTCAGAAGGATAGAGTTAAAAACATGAGCCAGCAGTGTGCCCAGGTGGCCAAGAAGGCCAATGGCATCCTGGCCTGCATCAAGAACAGTGTGGCCAGCAGGAGCAGGGAAGTGATCCTTCCCCTGTACTCTGCGTTGGTGAGGCCACACCTTGAGTATTGTGTTCAGCTCTGGGCCCCTCAGTTCAGGAAGGATATTGAGGGACTGGAGCGGGTCCAGAGAAGAGCAACCAGGCTGGTGAAGGGACTTGAGCACAAGTCCTGTGAGGAGAGGCTGAGGGAGCTGGGGTTGTTTAGTCTGGAGAAGAGAAGGCTTAGAGGTGACCTCATCACTCTCTTCAACTACCTGAAGGGAAGTTATAGTCAGGTGGGGGTTGGTCTCCCAGGCAATCAAGAACAGGACAAGGGGACATGGGCTCAAGCTCTGCCAGGGGAAGTTTAGGTTAGATGTTAGGAAGAAATTCTTTACAGAGAGGGTAATCAGGCATTGGAACGACCTGCCCAGAGAGGTGGTGGATTCACCATCCCTGGAGGTTTTTAAAAAGAGATTGGACATGGCCCTTAGTGCCATGATATAGTAATAGGAGTTGGATCAGGGGTTGGACTCGATGATCTTGGAGGTCTTTTCCAACCCAATCTATTCTATGATTCTATGAAATAAGAAACAGACAGAGGAGAGACTTGCTTTCAAAGATTCCATATGCAGGAGATGTATTTGTTTGCCTCTTTCTGTCCTGAAATTCCCCTCTACTAAAACATGAGTGAGACAATTCCGCTCACTGCTGACATGGTTATGAATGAGCTACTGCGTGGGGAGTTTTGCAACACACTGATTTCTGTTTTGGTGAAACCAAGCAATTGTGCAAGGCTATAGCTGTCAAAGCCACAATCCATGTGGCTTTGGTGCCAGCAGTGACGAGCAGAGCTTGGAGTGGAGTAAGCATCTGACCCAGGTCCCACCAAGCACATCCAGCTGCTGCTCCTGTACAAGCTCAGCAGCATTTTGTGGAGGACTCTGGCTCACAGCATTTTTGTTCTGCACTGTGCATCTGCTGCAGGAGCCAGAGTCAGAGCAATGAGAAGGTTTTTTGTGTCCATATATGCACACACAAGCACTTTGTTACGGTAATACAACTCTGCTTTGGTAGGGGGGTGTCAATATTCTTGCTGACCAAGCTGAAGACAAAAATAAAAATTCTCTCTGCTAGCAGCAAAACAGACACACCTTGGTTCTACTGGAAATTTTCTGAAGCTTTGAAGTCTGACTGGTTTTGAGAAAGGAGGGTTAGAAGAAGTTATTTATTAAAAAAAAATTGCAATATTTGAAAATGTCACTTTTAAATGAAAATGAAAACCAACAATGTTTTGTATGGAACTTGTCAGAATAAAGGGTTGTGCCTCTTCATATTTTTTTCCCTATAATTTGGAGGGGGGGAATCTCCCCTAAAACAACTTGGCACTTTCAGAGGTATTTTAGTCATCCTAAATAAATCTTTCTTGATGATGAGAAACCTGATCACTCAAACTCTCACCTGGTCACAGGATCTCACCCATCTATTTGTACTCAGGCATAGAAATATGAAATGGCCATTAGGAAGGGGAGATGAGCTACTCTGCCCTGTAGCGTATTCATACCTCTATGCTGGCAATGGTCTGACTGAACAATTTTAAGATGATACAACCCTACTAAGATGGTGTGTTGACAGACCCAAATGTCTTGGAAATAATTGAAACAGGGAAGGTTTCCTCAGAAGACAGCTCCTATGGGGGGTTTCCTCCTGTACCTCCCAGGTGACTGCCAGCCCTGGGCACCCAAGGCTCGGTATGCCCTTGCCTGTCCCCAGTGGGAGAAGAGTGCAAGGGATTCCTCAGTGGTTCTACAGCTACAGAAAGGTGCTTGCTGATTTGTGCTGCAAGTGGGAACACTTGGGAAATCAAAATCGGGAAAACTGCGGTTGTTGAGTTAAATGGATGAAAAGTCTATCATTTGGCTGACTTTTAAAGTGCCACGGTTTACAGTATTGCAAAAAAAATTGCATAAAATAAAAAAAAAAATCAAGTCTGTCCTTGTTTCAATATTTTATCCTTGACCATGTATCCTAAATGCACTAACATATACTTTAGAAAACCCCAAGGTAGAAAAGAAACTCTGAAATATCTCCACTTGAGTAAAAGGTTCGTAAAAATGATTGCAAAGAGGTATCAGATATTTGAGTTCTTATTTTGCTCATAAAGTTAATACATGACTAACGGGGAGGGACGTAAACCAGACTGCAGGATACTAGTTGGTATTAGCTGAAGGAAACTAAAAACTAAAATAATGTGACTTGGAAAATATATGTCAGCTTCTGTAAAAAGTTGCAAATTTATTAGACTGTGTTCTGTGATGAAGACAGCTGAACTTTGCAATATTTTGTTTAAATTGAGGGTGGCTTTGAGAAGTGGGTTTATCAAACACATTAAAAGGTGAATGCCTGTTCATGCGCTACCTTTACCGCCTTCAAAAAGAGCAGTATTTTATTTTTTTGTTTCGCAGAATGTGTTTGTATGCCCGCATAACTCTTTTCCTGTTTACTACAGCTACAAAATCTTCTATTTGCCTCAAAATCTATTCCGTAACTGGTAGCTGCCCGTTCGACACGTCCTTATCACCCAGCCTCAGCCATCTCCATAATGATGGAGTAAACCTCTTGGAAGCTCCCAAGCCCAAGACAGGACAAGGACACAGCAGAAGGAGAAGGGGACCAGCACTAACTGAGAGAGAAGAGGATTCTTGCTGTCAAAGGTAAAGTCCATCCACATTTCATGTGCTGCTCTTACAAGTAACAGGTTAACTTCAGCAGCTGAGGGAAAGGGACCTGCAGCAGTTCTCTCTCTCTCAATACATTCCGGAAAACTGCTTTTTCAGTTTGACTGGTTTGCCAACTGATGTAGAGAGGGGAGAGAATGGAAAATGCTATGCCCTGGTCAGAAGCAGTCAAAAGTATGAATGGTATAAAGGTGGTCTGAAAGCCTACAGTGGAGCAGCTCCAGTCTCAGCTCAAAATTCACTTTTGAATCTTGCCAAAATCAGATTAATCACAGCTACAAATCTATATCTATGTATCTGTATCTATCTATCTATTTATACATCTATATATAAAGAGGTATATCTTTTTTTTTTTTTTAAATAGTTTTAGGCAGGCAATGCTTATGGTCACACCATGTCAGGGTCACACATAAATACATTAGCAGGAAATATTTTCTACCCATGAATTCGGATTTCTTCCCCATCAATAAGAAAATTTTCACCACTCTCTCTCTTTTTGTGCATATTTTTAACTCAGGAGACCATTTCCTCTATTTTTAATGAATTAATCACTGTTATTCATATTATTGCTGCAGCTTAATGGCAATAATTATGACAAATGAGTCTTCCCTCTTGGAAACTCTGTCCTGTAAGCTCTTTCAAGATATAATCAAGCTGTATGCAAGCGTAACAGGTGCAGCGTACGAGAAACATGCAAATGTTTAAGCAATGAGAAGGTAAACTCCTTTGAAGCAGTATCTTTTAAAAGAATCAATACTTCTTAAAATATCAACACTTAACTTTGCAAACCAGATCCTCTTCTATAAGGGTCATGGGGTGGTAAATGGAGAAAAAAAAAAAAAAAAGTGGCTAAGGCACTGACTCACTTTTGGAGAGCAGGTCAGACATTTTTAAAGCTGTCTTCATTGTAGTTCTCCAGAAATGACAGAGGAAACTCCCCCTTGTTTTCCCTGAACTAGAAAACTGAAGTCAGGCAGGAGAGGCAGGAACAATGAACCACTGCATTTTAGCACCAAGCACAGCCAAGCTGCCTCTCTGCAAGTGCTGCTGTGTAGCCCTGGGAGCTCCCAGCTGCTGCAGAGGATTTTCATATACGGTCCTGAATCCACCCAGGGAAAATAAGCTTACACATCTCTGCGCTCTGTGCCAGTATCTAGCCTGGATCAGCTCAGCTAAAAATGTAGTTATGCTGCTGGGTGATGGCTTCTTCAGTTGAGACACTCTTATACGGGTCTTTATGCTACAGGCAAAAAGCTTCCCCACCCCAGAGAGCATAAGGAAAAACAGATTCTCAGATCAGGTGCAGGTTTTGTATCATTTTGCACCATTATGACTATTCAAAGCGTAATTTTTTTTCCCTGTCACTGTAATGATGAGGGGCTAACTCACTGGCACTAAGACAGCTTCAGGAAAACCAAGAGCATCCCAGTGCTCACACTCACCCATGCATAAGAATGGCTGGCAAGCTGCAAGTGCAGCCTTTTGAGGGCGTAGAGCTGCTCTTGTCCAGATGGTGAGATGATTTTGTAGCCTCTCTCTGCTTGGAGGCCAAACCACAGAGGTACAGGGAGAGTCAGAAGCCACCCTGGGAGTCCTGTGCCAGGACAGCCAAATATTTATTCCATGCTCTTTCCTGCACAGGTATCTAAGATGAATCCCACAAGCCAGTTCGTTGGCACCACAGAATACGACTATGGATATGATGAAAACACTGCTCCGTGCAACGAAGGAAATAGCTTTCGCAGGTTCAAATCCCTCTTTCTGCCGATCCTTTACTACCTTGTATTTGTCTTCTGCCTTCTGGGAAACTCCTTGGTCCTCTGGGTTCTTCTGACCAGGAAAAGGCTGACGACCATGACTGACATCTGCTTGCTGAACCTCACGGCCTCTGATCTCCTCTTTGTTGTGCCTCTCCCTTTCCAAGCCTACTACGCTTCAGACCAGTGGGTTTTTGGCAATGCTATGTGCAAGATAATGGCTGGCATTTATTACACAGGTTTTTACAGCGGTATTTTCTTTATCACCCTCATGAGCATAGACAGGTATATAGCAATTGTCCATGCTGTCTATGCAGTGAGGATCCGGACAGCCTCTTGTGGCATAATTATTAGCTTAATCCTGTGGCTGGTGGCTGGCTTGGCTTCTGTACCGAATGTCATGTTCAGCCAGCAGCTCAACATTGAGCAGTCTGTGCAGTGTGTCTCCACATACCCCCCAGGTGACAATACCTGGAAGGTTACTTCTCAGTTTGCCTCCAATATTCTAGGCCTCTTGATTCCCCTTAGCATCCTCATTTGCTGCTATGCCCAGATACTGAAAAACCTGAAAAAATGCAAAAATCGTAACAAGATCAAGGCAATCAAGATGATTTTCATCATTGTCATTGTTTTCTTCCTCTTCTGGACTCCTTTCAACATTGCACTATTCCTAGACTCGCTGCAGAACCTGCACATCATCAATGACTGCAAGGCGAGCTACCAGATAGCCCTGGCCCTGCAGCTGACAGAAACCATCTCCTTCATCCACTGCTGCCTGAACCCCATGATCTATGCCTTTGCTGGAGTGACATTCAAGGCCCATCTTAAAGGACTACTTCAGTCTTGTGTCCGTGTCCTCTCCTGCCCCACCCGAGGAGGAGTGGGGGCTGTTCAGTCTTGTTCAGTGCCCACCCAGCTCTCCAGCAGCTCCAACAGCACAGGGTTCCTGTGAGCCCATCTGAGCTGCTGCTTGTCTGGTGCTTCTCAAACAGTCCTGGAGGTTATACCATGTGTGCAGCATCCTCTTAGGAGGACCAGTAAACCTATGCCTCCTTTTGGCATATGCTCTGAACTACGGCACAAGTGATTGGCAATATTAGTTTCCTAAGAGCACCAGTGCCTTTGTAAGATGGTGACCCTACAAGCATGCCAAAGAATGATTTTTAATTAAGTTTTAGAGCTCTTTTAATACATTTCAGCAAGCAGGGTGCTTCTGCTAGTACTGATTTTGTCCTCTGACCAAAGTGTTGCTTCTCCCTCACCCCTGAATCTGCTCTGCCTTCTGGAAGCTGTCCATACCCTAGGACAGGCATGGGACACCCCTCCAGGAAGCAGGGAAGAAGACAGGCATGAGAGTACAGCCTTTGGTAGTGATGCCTTCAAAAACAGCAGAGCCCCCTATATGATGTCATCAAAGTAGGCTGGTAGTCTGCATCACCACTGGAGGTGTGGGACATCCATTTCTGTGCCCCCGGTGCTCACTGTTCATGTAAACATCACAAAACAGCATGTAGCACATAGGCTCTGCCTCTTTTTCCATACATCATATTTTCTGCCATTTTAGAAATATTTTCTTTGAATAAACATATTAACTGCACCTTTTTTTTTGTCCTGGAAGTCTTTCTCACAAGCCTGGATTAGGATAAGGAAGGGATGTTTTTACTGCTTTTTGAGCTGGTATCACGTAAAATATATCTGTTGGAATTGAGGAGCACCCTGGAGCTCTTCAGCAAAATAAATCTTGCCTCCACTTTCTGCAGAGAAAGATTTGGTCTTAAAATCCCAATAAAAATTCTCAGTGAAAAAATAACATATTGAGGTAAAATCATAATCATGTAAGTAAGAGCTACTTATTACCTTCTCCTCTTATGTAAGATAAAGATATAAAGAAGAGGTGGATCAGCCAAATTCAATTATATTGCTCATTTGTGGCCACACACTCTAATTGCCTGTAGTCCTTACACTAGAATCTTGGCTACAGAAACACATTTCACACAGTCATCTTCCTGATATCTTAGGGTTTTGTTCTTCTTCATTAGAAATACATTATAATCCAAATACCTTATCCAACGCAAACCCCAAATACATTAATAAATTAACCCAGAACTGAGATACAGAACTTTCTGTGGTTTGCAATTTTCTGCTGAAAACAGAAGTGGTGGAAACACCACTAATTCTGAAGCTTGCCTGACTTCAACTTTCTTTACGAACCTGAAAACCTCAGAGGTCTGCTGAGACTCCGGTGGCCCTTGGATGAGTTCCATGGCCAACCTCTCTCTCCCTCTCTGTCAGCAATTCCCTTCTTTCTCTGGAGCTAGAAAGGTGTCCTCTTCAGGTGTCCCCCTTTATCTATCTCAGTGCTCTCCAGTCTCAGCTGGTCAGTCTGTTTCCCCTCCTAAGGGGTCATCCTGGTATTCTTCTCCTTTGCACTGATTCTCAAGCTAGCTGATAAATTGTGGTTTCACTTGTCACAGCTTTCTGATACAGCTTTTCCAGGTTGTGGCTGATGTTCAGAGCCTTTGGCCCTAATTTTTCTGGTCTTTTTCCTAAGGCAGAGAAAATGTTAGGCTATAGCCCAGAAGATATTCCCTGATATCAAGGGGAAAAAAAAGCCCAGGCTTGTGGGGCTTAGACTTACCTGACAGACTTATCAATGAAATAAGTGAAGGGAGGGAAGTTGGAGGTGTCAGTGGTGACTGTGTATTTAATGTTTAATGCATTTAACATACGAAAGACTAGAAGATTAGTAATGGTCGCTCATCAGTGTGAAAAAGAGAAACAGACAGCAAACTCCTCCACTGTCCAAGGACAAGCTCTAGTTATACTGAAAATACAGTGTGACTTGAAGAAGTTCTGTAAAATGGAACATCAGTGTACAATCTTAGTCCACTGAAGAAACGTGCCAGTGATAGTCTGGTTGTGAGATTTCAGGTGAATCCAAGTGCACTTCAGGCAATACAAATACACTTTTTTTTTTTGCTAAGATTCACTTAAAGCTTTATGTAGGACTTTATCTCAGCATACTTTAGTACAATTCAGGCAGAAATACCAGCTTTCCTTTGAATCCTCTTGCTCAAATAGCTCTTCAGTTGAAGTTACTATCATGCATTTATGGCTTGCCTTTCTCTTAAAGCTTACACAATTCTTTTTCCAAGAAGAAGAGCAAACTAGTTTGCATGTGCTAAAGATACTGGCAGAAAACAACTACTGCAACATGATCTGAGAACTGCACAAATACAAATGGACTTGGCTTCATGTCACTCTTGCAAACATCGATACTGCTTTGCCCAGAGGCACACAGAGCCCATCCACAACCGTTCAGCTAACAGCAGGTGTACAGTATCTCCCTGGTGGACAAAGCTGTGAGCTGGCTCTTTTGTTCCCGTTATGAGACAGCAATTACTACTGCCTTTAAAAAAAAAAAAAAGAGAGAGAGAGAATGCAGTAACATTTGCTGCACCATAGTACTGAAGATACCACAGTGAACCTCATTTGGTAGGGATGGAGAACAGTACAGCCTGTGGTATCACAGGCTCTGTGGTGTGGTTAGTTTGCTGTGGGCTGTGAGAAAGGTTTTTCAGACTTACCTAAAGCCCAGTGCTTTCTTGTATTATCTTGACAGAAGTTAGTTCTAAGGAAACAGTGTCTCTACAGCATAAATGAAACCCATTGGAAGATGCTCAGGGTCAGCTGCAGTGTGTCTATAAACTTCAGCGTGGCCACCAGGCTGGCTTCAGGCTGCTGGACTCTCCAAAGGGAGTTTTCTCAGAAATGCAGGATCCACCTGACAGGTGCCCAGAAGTGGGAGGCCAGTCTCTCACATGACTGAAAACTATCTGGGGCCGGTTGTGTCTTTCATATTGAGTTTCATTCAGCAGTCCTGCAGATACCTGGGAAACAAAAACAGGGAAGAGTTACATTTCAGAGATGCCAAGTCCTGTGCCACAAATACTACAGGAACCTGCAAGCACTGGTAGAATTCACAGTACTAAGGGTCAAAAATCAGTCAAAAAGCACAGTCAGGACGCTGAACTTCAGAAAAGCGAAATTCCAGCTCTTCAAGGAGTCAGTCGACAGGATATACTAGGAAACAGTCCTCAGAGACAAGGGAGCAGAACAGAGCTGGCAGATTTTTAAGGACATCCCTCAGAGATTGAAAGAGATCTTGATCCCCAGGTGTAAGAAATCAAGCAAGGAAGGGAAGAGACCAGTGTGGCTGAGCCATGACCTACTGGTCAAACTAAAAAGCAAGAAGGAGTTGCACAGGTTGTGGAAGCAGGGACGGGTACCCTGGGAAGAATATAGGGATGCTGCCCAATTGTATAGGGATGAAGTCAGGAGGGCCAAGGCAATATTGGAGCTGAACTTGTCAAGGAATGTAAAGAATAATAAAAAGGGATTCTATAAGTATGTCAATGAAAAAAGGAAGGTTAATGAAAACATACCCCCCTGAAGAGTAAAAATGGTGGGCTAGTAACAATGGATGAGGAGAAGGCTGAGATTCTCAATAAATTCTTTTCCTCAGTCTTCACTGACTACTTCTGTCCCAACACCTCCCAAGTTAAACCACAGGGTGTGGACCAGGGTGGTGATGTCCCTCCCACTGTATGTAAACATCTGGTTCATGACCACCTGAGGAACCTGAACATATGTAAGTCCATGGGACCTGAAGAGATTCATCCCAGAGTCCTGAAAGAATTGGCTGATGTAGTCGCCAAGCCACTTGCCATCATATTTGAAAAGTCCTGGTAGTCAGGTGAAGTCCCTGGGGACTGGAAGAAGAGACACATTACACCCATTTTTAAAAAGGATAGAAAAGAGGACCCTGTAAACTATTGCCTCACCCCTGTGCCTGGGAAAATCATGGAGCAGATTCTCCTAGAGGTTCTAACAAGGCAAGTGGAGGACAATGGGGTGATGAAAGATAGCCAACACGGCTTCATCAAAAGCAAATCCTGCCTGATGAATCTAGTGGCTTTCTATGACAAGGTGACTATCTCAGTGGACAAGGGTCGACCTACAGATGTAATCTATCTGGACTTCTGCAAGGCTTTTGACATGGTCCCCCACAACATCCTACTCACCAAGTTGGAGAGATACGGATTTGATGGGTGGACTGTTCAGTGGATAAGGAATTGGCTGGATGGTCACATCCAGAGGATGGTGGTCAAGGCTCAATGTCCAGATGGAGGCCAGTGACTAGTGGTGTCCCTCAGGGGTCTGTATTGTTAAATATTTTCATCAATTATATTGACAGCGGGATGGAGTACACCATCAGCAAGTTTGCAGATGACACCAAACTGAGTGGTACTGTCGACAGGCTGGAGGGATGGGATGTCATCCAGAGGNGAAGAAGTTCTTTACATTGAGGGTGGTAGAGCAGTGGAATAGGCTACCCAGGGAGGGGGTTGAGGCCCCATCCCTGGAGATATTTAAGATGAGGCTGAGTAGCCTGGTCTAGTTGAGGGTGTCCCTGCTCACTGTAGGGGGGGTGGACCAGATGACCTTTGGAGGTCCCTTCCAGCTCTATCCATTCTATGATTCTATGTTCCAGGGCCCAGTGTGATGACCAAGGACCAGCAGGTAGCCATGCCCCAGCATAATATTTTTCTTTGGAGAAAAACAGTTCACAAACCATGTTACCCACATTAATAGCTGTTTGATGTGGGTAAATGTGGTGAGAAGACAAATACTGCAATATTGGTGAAGCACTCAGATATTACCCTGACGGAATTAGAGAGGTGATCATGAAGGAAAAGAGAAATTCTGCAGTCCAAGAGGGATCTGGGTAGTGTACATTAAATGGGGCCTGGTAAGGCATGCTAGTGAAGCACAATGAAAACCCTGAATAACCAGTCCCTCAGCTGGGAGGATGGCTCCTGCAAATTGAATGAAGCATCATAATGTGGGTACTCAAGAGGTTAACAATGAAGGGCAAACTGCATTGTTTTTCCTTCAGGTAATTCCTTCTGTAGTTCTTCCTGTGAGCAACTCAGAATATCTTAAGAGTATGTTGAACTCCCAATTTGCTTGCATCTCAGTTGTCAAGTCTTACTTCTGGAAGGCTCTGTGAAATGCCCTGAGGCCATGAGGAAGTACTGTGACACCTAAACGGCTTACGATGCAATTTTCATATACCATCAGTAGAAACTGTGTTTTGCTTTTATGTATCTTCCTACTTCTTGTAAAACATGGTGCCCCTTTATAACACCTGCATAGGTGTGATGAAGCAGAGGGAGAACAGCCTTTGCAGCCTTACTTCAGTGACATGATAGGGAGTACACACAGTTTTCACGGTCATCAGCAGGGTACAGTCTTCATAGTCTCCCAATAAATCTGTTCCTGCTCCTGGGTAGGTCACCAGCAGAACTGGCATTGTCTAGGAAGTTTCTGGGGCTACAGAAAGCCCCTTCCAGGTGGTGATTCATTCTAGTCTGAGGTGGAGTTACCCTCTGCAAACCTCTTGACTATAGACTAGCCAGTACCAACGAAGGGTGGGAGAGACAATTTCTACAGCCTACAGCCTTCAGTTTGAAGGAGCCTGGGATGATTTAGCTTTGCACAGAACTTGCAAAATCCTCTTGTGTGGAACTCAGGCGGTCTGAAAACATTGTCCGCTTGTTTTCAATCTAAGTGCCCACACTGGAGGCACAAAGAATTAAAACTCTTTCAAAAAATGTGTACAAAACTGCTTTTTTTCTTGAATTGGAGGTAGTTGTGAGTCATGAGTGACTCATTTTGCATCACAAGGACCCATCAAAGCCATTAAGTCAAACTCAAGACTGCTGCTTACCTCACAGATTATGAAACTATCATGTAGGTCTTGCAAGGATGACTTCTTTTGTGATCGATCCTAGGACTGATCTGTGTAAGAGAAAATTAAAACAAGAATTTATCCATTCCTGAGAGGCTTCAGGTATTAGCAGTTCTATCAGTATATGGATACATGTAGGTTCGCATACAGTTTTTTTCTCCCATGTTTGTTTAGGAAGTACTCTCTATATTGGATGCTTGCTATACAACTTGGTCTTTTTACTCCTCTGTGTGTGAGGGTCAATCCCAAAGTGCCACATTTTCTAAGTTTGCAAAACTTTTGCAATCATGTAAAGTCTTGCTCTGGTAGTTTTAGCTGTAACTGCTTTTTGCTTGGGCAAACTGGTAGAACAAGTGAAAAGAAGGAGCTTGGTGACTCCAGAAAGTCCCTGAAAAAGGAAGGGCTAGTGTCACAAGACAGGGGAGAAGAGGGCAAGGATTACTCCTGGTACCCCCCTGACAATTACACCCATCCACAGCACCTGGGCAATGGACTGAGAAGGAGTCCCAATCTCAGAGCTGAGGCAAGCTCTTCTCCAAGGTGACCACCCCTCTTTTCCATGGGGCAGTGAAACCAAAGTGCCTTAGGCAGGATTTTTGTTCTTGCAAGCCAAGCATTTGTTTACCAGGCATAGTAGCTCACCAAAGCTTAAACATGCAAACAAGGCTGCTAAACTAGCAGCCTGTACATGGAGTAGGAAGAGATGTCCTGAGAAGTAAAAAACATAATTTCTCAGATTCAGACAGCACTTCAGAGGGAGATGGTATAGAAAGAAAATGTCGGCTGTGTCTCCCTTCTGATCAAGCTTGAAGGTTTTCAGTGGTTTGCAGTCCATATTTGCAGGAAAATCTACCCCGCCCCTTCCAGATCAACAGGAAAAATTTTTATTCAGAGACCACTCTTCCTAAAGCCTTGCTTAGGTCCTCCTTCTGAAACAGCTCTGTGAGTCTCTTTTATACTCTCTGGAGCACCTGTGATCAGCATATGTATTGCTGGTTTTACTAAAACCCCACACAGATTGTCTAGGAAATGATAATCCAATCTTACAGTTTTTCAGGAACACTGCAGGAAATCAGTCTTATGTAAAATGGTGAACAGCTGCTGCCAAAAACCTGCAAATCTGACAAACATAGCCTTGCTATAAAACTGTATGAAGACTTCTCAGGGAGCAGACAAGTGGCCATATTATTTGTCAATCCTGGTTTATAATGATCACTTACATAGGCATCAATTATTACTCCAGCCTCTGGAGGCTGTTGCAGCTGCATTGCTAATGGCATCAGTGAAGTGAACGTTTTAAAAAATAAAAGCCAGTACACTCGACTACATTTCCTGCCTTTGAAGCAAAAATACAGTTTAACACTTTCTGTTATTTTAATCTTTTTTTCTATGGTTTTCAATCCTGCAATGTCACCACATCAGAAAGGGAATGAGCTGCAGGTTCCAGCTCACCTCATACAACAGCCTCATACAACAGAAGTGCAAAATCGTTACAGCTGGCTTCGCAAAAATGACAATAGATGTTCAAGGGGGGTGGTGGTGGTCTACACCACACAGCACTCTGCCTCACCTAATTAGCTCTGAAACCTCTGGACCCTGACTTGTCTCCCTTCACAATGCTCACCTAAGGTAAGCGTGACGCTGTCTAGCCTCACACTGCTTTGCATAGTATAAACATATTCTAATTTCACTTACAGATTATTTTTCACTAGTGATGGTGAAAGGCAGAACCATGTAGAAATGATGTAGAAGTCAGACAGTGACAATGAAGATGAGTAATACCTTGATAGTGTTGTTTCAGCATCAGTTTCGGAAGCCTGAATTTAATTTTAAAAGTGCACATTCTCTATGCCAGGTGTTTCTCACCACTTTTTGTTGAGCTGCAGAAGTGTCTAGAGCAGCTAGGAATACTTACTGTCCTGAGAACAAGATTTTATTGAATTTAACCACCTGGTCTTAGCCAAGTAGAGATGCAGTAGTTCGAATACTGACTGTCCCAGCTCCAGAGGGAGCAGAACAAGTAGATGCCCATAAAGTCCTCATCCCTCAGTTCTGAACTTGGCCTGGAAACTCAGCATTTTCAGAAAAGAAGAACCATAGCCTTGATTCTTGTAATAAAGTTGGGCAACAGATCACACAGGAAGTGCAGTTTCCTATTTTCAGATATAGGGTTTAACTATGTGCTTGTTCACAAAGAAGACAACACAGACAGACAATGCAAGCTTGATAAAACAGTGAGTAACAATATTTTTTTTTCCTTTTTTTGACATGTAAATGTGTATATATAGATATACTATAGATTCACTCAGTGGGGAATGTGCCTAAGGACAGTGGCAGTGGAGCTACCATTCAAGCAGAGACTCTCTTAAAGAACAATTGGGTTTTGTAACTAGCTTACAACTCAGGATAAGGCTAAACTTGAGAGTAGAGAGTTGAACTGGACAAATGGTATGAAATATTATAATCTTTTTTTTTTTGTTAGAAACTTGATGGGTCTTGGTTTCAAAGCAGTTCCAGGAGCTCAGTAGCTTGAAAATGTATTCTGCTAAGGCTATAAACTGATCAGACATGAAATCCTTCCCACTCAGTCTCACCTCTCTAAATCTAAGCCACACCTTGCTCTATCAGATGTAAATGGAAGATGTTCTTCTTCACATGGTTTCTTTGTATTATTCAAGTGTTAAATCTGTTAAGGGAGGTGTTTCATTATTGTGTTATGAAGGGATTTGTTCTTTAGGATTGGTTCCTTTTTTACTGTGATGTCTCTGAGACACCACTTTAGAAAGCCTGTACCCCAACTAGAGCTATCAGTTTTATAGCCAGTCATGACCTGGTTTGCAATTTTTGTTGACGAGGTTTTACATTAATAAAATTCATCAGTGCTACACTGGAATTGCACTGTTCTCACACAGGAGGGGAGGTGAGCTTCTCTGCTTCAATAAATGAGACTTCTCACTTGTGTGTTAGCAAAAAAGCTACAAAAGCCTATGAATATTTTTGGTGGGGGGGTTGTATATCAAATATGCAGCTATAGCAACATTTGCTTTCAATGGGAGAATTTCACTGTCATTTGCCAGGAACAGTTCACAGTGCCAGAGTAGTGGGCTTCAACTGTGTGGAGACACTTAAAGCAGTAACATGACAGGGGCATGATCCTGTGACATGTGTCGGCAGTCTCCGCTCCAGACTATTATCCTTTTTTTTTTTCCTTGAGTTTATCCCCAGAATGGTTGTGACTACGATTGTTGTTTGAATTTTGCTGAAAAACCCTGAACAGAGAGATACTAGCACAGAACTTATACTACCCAAGAGAAGAGCCCTCTTACACATATAGTTGTGATTTGGAGAAAGCTTAATTTAATAGCTCCCTCTCAAGTTTCACCCTCTCAGAGTGCTTACTTTCAGTACTTACGGTATTATTTTACTGTACATTAACAAATGGTAAGAACACATCCTAATACTTTTGCCTTGAGACCACATAGACTGTCTCTATCTAACTGCAGAAAAGCTTAGAATTTTTGCAAGACTGTCTTTCTGGTTATGGTGGGGCATGGAAACAATTGGATATGGATGATTTACAGAGAATTAAGCCTGTTTTTTCAAGCCCAGATATTTTTTCTTGAAGGTCCTGCAGGGATGAGAAAAATCTCATCAGTTAGGAGGCAAGCAATTCTGAGAGATGTTTCTAATGCTCAGCTGGTATAGAAGAGGAAAAGATCTCTGAAGCGAAGTTTTATTTTGGAAGGGACTTACTTTCCCCAATTATATCCTGAAAGAAATCCTGTGGTCACTACCACAAGAAAAGATGTGTTTGAGGGAAACTATCGGCTCAGGGTTTAGTTTACAGCATTTAGTTTACACTTGCATATTTTCCTTCAGCTTACTTAGTAACTTAAGAAAAGTATATACTTTTATGCTTGCTCCCCAAGATGGCTTTGGTCCTTGTGCACAGTCGTCTCTGTAGTTTTGCCTGTCCACAGAGTCCTTCTGGAAAGGCAAAGTTAAAGAGATGGAGCTGTGAGCAGGAAACATTGGGAACTTTCTTGAAACACCTGCTATGAGGATATGAGGTATTATTTTTCTTAGTTTAAGTTTCAGTTTTACTCCATGCTGCTTTGCACTTCTCTCTCTTCACGAAGTGGCCTAGATGCTGCTGACACATACTTTTAGGCTGGCTCCAACTCATTAAGCAATTTCTTTTTCACTATGACAAACACTGCCTGCTGTTTGTGAACGGGAGGAGAGTGAGGTCAGGGGTGGGACCACTGTGATACTCCATAAATCTCAAAAGAGAAGCCTTATCTTGGATTGTAAAAAGGGAAAGGGAAACAGAAATTTGGGAGTCATCCAGCTTTCAGACAAGAGGTACCATTAATGCACAGTTACTCTTCTAACTTGTGGTTATTAAATGTTGTCATTCCTGTGAGGAAACTTTGTCCAAATCCCCTTTAGGACACAGCAGACTCCCTGAGCTGTGACAACTGCCATACCTGAATGTCAGTGTAGCAACTCAGGAGCCTCGTTGCTTGAATTGCTGCTACACAGAACTGGCTGATAGTCACACTAGCGCCTAGACTCTACTACAGCTGGAGGTGACACCCTGTAGATAACAGCTAATGCTCAAAATCTATCAGTTTCCTCTCAAAGCAGCTGAAATACAGAAATCTGACTGGGGCTTGGTCACACTTCACTGTACCCAGCTTCTTGGAAACTCAGAACATAACCAGTCCTTTCAGGGGAAATGAGAGTAGCCTCTTACTGGACTGCTCAAATATTTAGATGTTAAGCACAGAAGATAAACTAGAAGGGAAGGAAACCAGCAAAGAGAAAGTCATTTTTCTCTTATATTTCTACCTTTGGTTTGACTTCGTTGTCCACTTTTGCATATATTGTTTTAACATGCCGTAATCAATAAAATTTGCTCAAGAAGATTATCTGTATTATATATTCAACCACTGAAATAAAGACCTAGATTAAAACTAGGTCCTCCAGGTCCTGAACGGTCTGTACTTATGTATCAGGAAATAATCCTTTTTCTCAAACAGCTGAGTAGGCTGATAGGAGCTTAAGACACTTCAGAAATATCACATGCTGAGAGTATCGCACTGTAATTGAGTTTCTACTAAAAAGCAGATCAGGGGCTTGCCTCGGTGTCACTCCAGCCACAGGCTGATTTTTTTCAGTACTTTTAGTCTTGCTGAACTCAAGGGCAGAGAAAATGAAGTGGTGGTTTTGAGAATGTGGTCTCTGCAATCACATGGGGTAGAACTTGCCATTGAAAAAAAACATGTGGTGAGGCTGAAGGCAGGAAGGGAGCGAACCCTGCTGCATTATGGCAGTGGTCAAGTGTCGCAGACCATGATGGGTCAGGTGCAGTGCTGAAGTCTGAGTTGAGAGCAGGCTGTTGCCTTTGTCAAGAGAACATCAAATTGCCTTTGTCATGGCATCAAACCAACAGGAACATGCAGATTTCAAAATGATTAGCCTGCTACAAACAGCCACCAATCTGCTATGAAGCACCTGACAAAAGCAGTTATAATGACACCAGAAGAAAGAGCAGCCCTTTTACCAGACAGCAAATCTCTCTCTTTGGGTGGCTACCAAATACTTCAATTTCACTTCACCAAAGGCTGACATCGAAGTCACAAGCCTTTACCTGCTCCCACTGTAATAGAACTTGCCTCAGGGCTTTCACAGCTCTGCTGCACTACTCACCTCCCAGGCTCTGGCTCCTTCTTGCAAGGGAAGCCTAGTCCCTCCAACAGCCTCCAAACCAAAAGTGGAGGGACAGAGTTTGGAAAGCCCTTGCACTTCTTCAATTACTGTCAGCATTGACTAACAAAGGATGAAGCAACGATACTAGACAACTGCTAACCGTAAAGCTGTTAGTGCACACTCATAACAGTGCTCATATCTGCCTTTCAACCACCTTTGTGCCCTTCCAAGACACTCAGCCAATGTAAACTTTGGAGCCCCTGAATCACGGCTTCTAAACAGGCACTGAACCAAGAAATCCAAATTTCTTTCACCCTTGAGCACTGGGGAGGTCTCTCAAATGACAGGAAGATGCCTCAACAGATACACATGTTAGAGGTCACACTGAAACCAACTACCATCTTTTAAGTCATTTGCCACAATGTTTGCCAGTTTGTTCTTCCTCCAGGGCTGCACGTCACTTCCACTCCAGAGCTACCCAAGACCAGCAGGCTCTCATGGCCTACCCCTGACCCAGACCCTGTAAAGGACACAGCATCTTCAAAAGACAGACCAACATTTCTGAGTGGCTTCTCTGCAACACCCAGGACAGCAGGTTCACCAGGTGGGTATGTGCACTACTGTAGAAAGTTCATTTCTACACCAGCAGCGATCTGATTTACATGGGCATTAAGGCTCTCAGGAAGTCACAAACAACCTGAACAAGCAGTACTCAGCTGTGTTTCACCCATGTTTCATTCCCCTTACTGCCAAGGTTGGAGTTTCCTCTACCGTAACAACATTTTCTTCCTTCCCAGACAAGCGCATCATGGAAAACCAGACCACGGACTTCACTGACTGGGCACTGACAACAGAATTCGACTACAGCGATTCAACACCATGCCCAGGAACTGAGGAAAAGCACCTTGCAGCAAAACTTTTGCCACCACTTTATTCTTTGGTGGTGATATTTGGCCTCACCGGCAACCTGCTTGTTGTCCTTATCCTGGTAAAATACAAGAGATTGAAGAGTATGACAGATATCTACCTGCTCAATTTGGCTATTTCGGATTTGCTATTTGTATTTTCTCTCCCTTTTTGGGCCTATTACGCTGCTCATGAATGGATTTTTGGTGATGCACTGTGTAGAATTCTCTCGGGTATGTACCTCCTTGGCTTCTACAGCGGGATCTTCTTCATCATCCTGTTGACCCTAGACAGGTACCTGGCCATCGTGCATGCAGTGTTTGCTTTAAGGGCCAGGACAGTTGTCTACGGCATCCTTGCCAGCACTGTCACCTGGGCTGTTGCTATTTTGGCTTCTATTCCTGGGGTAGTATTTCACAAAACTCAAAAGGAACATACACGTTATACTTGCAGTCCTCATTATCCAAGCGATGCCACAATAAATTGGAAGAACACTTTTATTTTAAAGATGAGCATTCTGGGACTTATTATTCCAATGATCATTATGATTTTCAGTTACTCACAAATTCTAAAAACATTATTGAGATGTAAGAATGAGAAAAAGCAGAAGGCAGTCAGACTTATTTTTATAATCATGATTGTTTACTTTTTATTCTGGACACCATTTCATATTACTTATTTTTTACATACATTTCAAAATTCACTTTTCCTCTCAAATTGTGAAATTGAAGGTCGACTGGAGAAAGCAATCCAAGTGACAGAAACAATATCAATGATCCACTGTTGTATCAATCCTGTGATCTATGCATTTGTTGGAGAAAAATTTAGGAAATACCTTTATTCCTTTTTCCGAAAGCATGTTGCAGCCCATCTCTGCAAAAAATGTCCAAGTCTTTATTGTGAAAAATTAGAAAGAGTTAATTCCACATTCACACCATCCACTGCAGAGCATGACATCTCTACTGGACTGTAAAAATACATTAAAAAAATCGTTAGTAAACATTGCATCACTAATTTTGCCTTCAGGACTGCCTGACATTATTTAAGATCTTTATGTCAGCCACTGCTGAAAACTGCATGACCCTCAATTCTTGTGGTTAACTGATCCCTTTGGTTACAGCATTTTCTGTTCTTAAACTAAGAGAAGACCATAGCTGCGTGACATCAAGATTTGACTGAGGCCCGGAGTAGTATGATTTTCTTTCTTCACCCAAATTCTATCCAGTGAACAAATGCCAGTGAGATTTACCCAGGCAGAAGACAATATCAAAAAGACTAAGGAGCAATATGTCATCTCACAAGAGCCATTTACCGTTATGTGAACACTCTTGATATACCTGTTTATTACTCGGCATTAACAGAGCACCTTTGGAAGTGACCAGTCTTTCTGCAGCATGGTTAGGCACTTGATAGGGAGATACTTTTAGTTTTCTTCATTCCCCAGTCTACTCCTTATTTTTGCTACATGAGTAAAAGATTTTCCCATAAGTAGGAATTTGAGGATGATTATGAGATAAGATAGCATCTCTCCTGTAATTGGAGAATCAACTGACCTTTATCTTAGTGGGGCCATTTAATGCAAGGATTTATCTGTTAGCTAATATCATAGTAATTTTAAAACATAATCCTTTTGACTATAGGCTAAGTTATACTATTTTGATTTTAGTTCTTTAATTTTATGCCTGCCCTATCACTGTACAGTTGCTAACATTTACCAAAGTGGGCTTTTAATAAGAAACATTGTGATTTTTGTGGCTGCAATTTGGCAAATAACTGCATACCAAGTCTACTGACTGCACAACAATATGACAATGCACCTCAAAAAAACATGGGCTTGTTTCTGCCAAATTGCATCCCTCCAAAGAAAACAGTGTTCAACCAATAAAAACACATCAGCAAAGACGTGCAAGTCCAGAATGAAAATTCCTTTGATATTTGCTATGTAAGGTATTTTAGGAAAAAATATTGGGACCCTCTGAAAGATTTTGGAGACTGTGAGCACAGTATTGAGTGGAGGCCTCCCTAGTTCTGGACAGGTAAATCCTGTGTATAGAGGAAGCCTTTCAGTGGCAGATGCTGTGAGTGTGTCAGGCCAGGCTTCTGCATGAGAAAAAACCTGCTCTTCACACACACACAGAGTAAGCTGATGTTTGGGCTACATGCCTAGGCTGACAGTAGCCTTGGACCTGCAAAAGCAGCCAGCTGTGGAGGAGACATTCCTGCTCCGCCTCCCCAGGAGAGGAGTGCCCACAGCCAACGGGTGCCACAATTAGGACTGCATGCTAATTGAACGCTTGAGACCAGTAGTCTACTGCTGTCCTATGGCCATACATTTATGCCATTATTGAGAGATTACTTGTAAAATAAAGTGGTATTCTATGGACATGATGATAGCAAAGAAGAGGAGGGAGGGGAAGGGATGAGAACTTCTTATTTCAAACTATAAAGAAACGAAGGTGAGTGGTCCTAGTGCAATAGAACTGTCCTGCTGGTTTTCCCCATTTACTTCAAAGGGCACTGCTCATGCATGTAAGGCCTTGCTCCTGGAAATCCACATTGCTTAACATGAGGCAAACAATTCAGATGCTTAAATTAACAGCAAATTTCATCAAGGTCCCTCAGTGGTGAAAAAGAGATGCCCAAGTCAGAAGCGGACATGATTTCAATGGCCTCTGGCGAAGGTTACCTCTCTGACCATAGAAGGAACCTGGCAATGCCAGCCTCCCAGTTTAGGTACCAGATCCTTTAATCTAGGTGTGCAACTACTCTTCCCCCTCTAGCCTTAGAACATCCTGGCACTGCTTACATTAGTTGTTAGCTTTTATCCTATCAGCTATTATAATCTGACCTAGTGAGGTTGATAGCCACAGGTAGACTAAAGAAAAGACCAAAAACTATCCTCACAATAAACTTCCTTGCTTGGAAATAATATTTTTCCTTTCTTTTGTTACTGCACTAAAGTGAAAGCACTTTTTTAATATTAAAGCATAAACTTGTTCAGTGTGCTACAAATCCTGATGTAACTGTGGTAATTCTAATGCTGTGTTTTATTTTAAATTCTTGTTTTGTTAGAATTACATTTCTTCTTGTTTTCATGCTACTGCATTGAAATTAATAAAATCTGTGTCTGAAGAACAATGTATATACCCTGTATCCCATGTTCTCTTCTGTAAACCAAAAGACATCATCTCTGCTCTCAGAATGGAGGTGGCAAAAAGATGCAACCATGGACTTACATGCTCCAGCAAAAGAAACCACACCAACCAAGCTGAGAACTCTCTGCCCAGTATGGAAGCTATGGGACAAAGTAAATTCTATACCCACTGCCTTTGTTCTCCAATTTTCATTTTCTATCTTGTGCTGGAAGGAACACAAGCAAACTAAATCTAAAGATTAGCTTATTGTTATGCTACGTGCCCAGGCAGATTAATCCCTGGTCCTTCATTTTAGCTTTGCGCTAAGACAAACAAGGCTCTGAATACTTTTGTGGCAGATTTTGAGTCTTAATCAATCAGATGTGGTTGCAGGGCGGTGTAGCTACAGGCCAGGTAGCTCCAAATGAGGCTAGCAGGACTTCAGGCAGTCTGGTCATAGTGGGATGCAGCTACCCATGGGGAAAATTTAACAAGATCCCCAGTCCCTATGAAAAAGAACACAAGTCACCTTGGCAGAGAAGCAGCAGGTAAATTTTACATATGGGAGACATTCTCAGCTCCATTTACATATGGGAGGCACAACTCAAGCTCTGAAGGGAAAAGCATTGAGAAGATACAGCACGTGTAAGAGCCAGAGAAGCAGGCAGATACACAGAAACTGTGCAAGGAACTAGAGGAGTGTTAACAAAATGGCAAGGACACCAAGATTGTAATTACAGAAGAGAATAAACTAAGACAAGGAAGAACCACTGCAGTGCTTGGGAGGCATCTGAGCTGCTCTGGTGAGATATGAGGAAATGAAAGCAAGTGTTTGAGAGAGTGTAAAACTAACATAGCACCCAAAAGATTTAAACCAGGACCTCTGAGAACACTGCAAGTAAATTGTTCCTTTACAACAATTGTTGAACAGCTAAGTGAAAATTGTTCCAAATTAAAAACTTTTGGCACTGAACTTCTGAAGAAATGATGTCTTGACTGGGCTTTTGGCATGAATGTGACAAGAACACCCATGTCCATAGACAAATGTCTATGTGCAGCCCCAAAACCACTCAAACAGTGGAGTTTATGCACAGAACAGGATGGAGTCCAACCTTCCTGTAAGGAGATGCTCAGAAGCATGTGGGGAGGGATGTCCCACACAGTGGAAGATAACTCTACCAATGTTCAGACAAACATCCTCAGGGGTAAAAAAAAAAAATGGAGCCAACATGCATATTTGGTATTGGTGAGCACTGAGCAGTTCTCACAGCCAACCACCACATTCATAACCATGGCACTGACTTGTCTGCAGCAAGTATAAAATGGACAAACACAGAAATAGCGAAACTTCTGGTAACCAGCGCAGAGGGATGTTCCTGTAATAAGATCTTCTTGTTTGTTAACCCAACTGTGACCTTACATGTACATATTTTAGATAAGATAAAGGCAAATGGTGTAAAGGAAGAGAAGTAGATGGAAAAGGATAAATAGGAAAAAGCAGTGGCAAAAATTACTTTACTAGCTTTAACAGAGGCTAATAAAGTATTACCCAGAGTAGTGGGAAGATCAGCAATAAATACTTCAAGCAGAATGTTAAAAGATTTAGGCAAGTAAGAGAGACTTTAGGTTATGAAGCTCCAAATCAAATATCACTCCTTCTAATGAAAATGACAAAATAAATAACAAAGAACATAATGACAAATTACATAGTATCTCGATCCAGTTAACAAAAACCACAGAAATCAACAAGTGCTAGGAAAATTACATGATGCTGACCAGTTTAAACAGTCCAAAAGGAAGATATTGCTCATTCTGAAGCTTAAATTTGCTGTTGTTTTTCAACCACAGATGCCTGCTGGCCTTCTCCCAGTGGCTACTGTGACTACCATAGCCTCAGAAGCATTACACCTTGGCATAGGAACAAAAAAAAAAAAAAAAAAAGCTAGCAGAGGAAACAAAACCAAACCAGTAAATTCTGACACATTTATCAATATCAGTCAGGCCAAAACAAAGCAGGATGTTTGTCTAGAAATAAGGCATGAAGACATTGTTTTGTACCCATATTCTGGCAACACTTGCCTATTAGATGTACTTCATTCAGAAAATGGACTGGTAGGAAAAAGAAATACGATCTAAGTTTGTGTAACTGCCAAGCTGTTCTGTAATTCCTGTGATAGCAAGAGCAATCTCAGTTTGCATGGCTTCAATCTGAAATGACTGATCCTGAGAAGGTGGGGCCACAACACAGGACTGAAGGAGCGCAGCATCTCCAGATACACAGCCAACATGCAAAGATGCACAGACCTTCTAGTGACAATTAGCTTTGCAGAAATGCCCACAAGGTTGCGCCAGCAGGACACAAACCATACAACACCAGCGCAAGCTATCCTGATACCAGACCATCCAGATGGAAACCAAGTGGGTAGAAGTGAAGGCACCATGTGGTCATGACTTGCAGGGATGCTAGCATGAGGTATGGACATTACAGACTACACATGATTTTTGGCACCCAAAAATACTTTCTGGATCCTGGGTCCTGGCATATACCTTGTCATTGCACAGACCCTGTCCATCCCTTGTTTTCACTGGGAAGAAATTTGGTGTGTGATTTTCCCAGCCTGCCTGCTCTACAGTCCAGGATTTACATGTACACCAAGGAGTATTTCTGACTCACAGCTGAGATGGCCCCTAACAGCACCTCTAGACCTAGAATTTACATACTATAAATGTGCCTGAAAACAGCAAAGTGTGAGAATTACAGGTCTATGTAAAAATGAGACTCTGAGAGCTAAATATTTTTCGAATGCATAGCTATGCCCCCAAAATAAAATCTATTGTACCATGATAACCTCTCATACGTAAAACAGGGCAGAAAGCATCAGAAGCCTGGATAAAAATGGCAGAAAGAAGCAATGTTCTCCTCTTCCTTGCTGCATGAGGAAACACAGCTAGTTCAGTAAGAGCAGCTTGGAAAAAGCCAAAACAAAAATAGTATCTTGACAATGGAGTTAATATGTGCTGTGATAGGTAATTGTGTACACAGAAGATTGACAAGAGAGAAACAAACAGAAAACAGAATAATAATATGAGAACACCCTCCCCGCTCCCCACCTTGGTCTTACTGCTAGTAAAAGACATGTGAAACAGTACTGGTAATCCAGAATAGAAATTACTGTGTCTTCCAGAAGAGTTTGTTTTGTGTTACACGGCTTCCTAGAACCTGTTAAATGTGTAAAATGTTTTGTTGTGGGGTTTTTGGTTTGTTTTTTTTTTTTTTTCATTAATCTTCATAATACATATTTTAGGGTATGGTACCTAACATTTTCCCCTCCATTTTCTTCAAAAGAATATATCTCACAGAGGTAAGATTAAGTGATTTTACAGTGGCAGCAAAAGATCAATCACAAGAACCTGAGAGCCTGAAAGAAAAGGCTGATAGGAAAAAAAAAACCCTAAGCAACAAAGTAGTTTTTGGTGGATGTCTTTATTCAGCCTCTTCAAAACAAAGACATTTAACTATCACTGATGAAATAAAGTATATGTTAATTTTAACCAGATTTAGACATGAATTTGTGAATATCACAAGTAGCAAAATGATATATAATTAGAGGAACCAATGGAAAAAGAAATGCATCCAGTCTGTGTTCACACATCTTCATAAGGTCTCTCCTCCAGATGAAAAGGATGAGCTGTTTTGCTGTGGTTACAGCCTTTGCCAGGAGTGTTGTGCCCTATGGATTCTGTCTCTCTGATAAAGGTATCTGACATTCTGACCCAGGTCTTATTTTGCTCAGTTTTCCTCTTCAGGTACTGCAAGTTTGTGATAAATTGCATTTTCAAATTTCTGTACCCATAATTCTTCTTGATGGCATTTTTAAGTTGCATTGGTATGTGAGTACCTGCTATGAGTCCTAGCAGATGTTTTGGTACTGGTATAGACTTCACTTAAATGATAACATCTCCTTCTGGGAGTGCCCTATCACTTCAATACTGGAGAATTCAGTGAGATGGCCTGATTACGATGAAGATGAATCATGTCACCAGTCACTAGATAAAAGAGATTGGCGAATGCAGTTGGAGTTGATAGTGTACGTGGATGAATACTTGCTGAATACATCAACTTGAGCCCCATGGGCAAGAGACAAAACCCACCAGCATTGCAGGAACATCTTTATGGAGGGAAAGAGTGTCAAACCACTTAACATAATTCCTACTCATCTTAGAAAGTAAAACTATGAAAGGGAAAATTCCAAGCTGTAACAACTCACTGTATCATGCCTTTTATTACTGAACAATAGCATCAATTTCTTAGCAAAATGACAAGGTTCACCTGTAGTTAAAGATTCTTAAATGCTATTGGAGCTCCCAGCACACAGTAGGGCATGTGTTCAAAGAGATGCTGGGCAAGGGATTGAGAAAAGCTGAAAAAATCAGACTTGTAACAATGGATGTGCTGCTTGCATTGTCCATGCCTCAGTGTTGATGCACACACTAGATGGAGGCAATCTGAAGGCAGCAGGGAGGAGAGGGTGATGCAGCAGCAAGATGACCAGTCCCAGACTGGTGTGATGGAGCTTCAGACTGGATGGGAGGTTGAGTCCTGCAGGGGCCCACGAAGAGTGACTGAGGGAAGAGGGAGACAAAAGAAAGATCTTGTCCTAAGAGTGTTGATGAACAAAACACAACTCCAGTACCCAGCAAACAGCACAAACAGCTCAGACTTACCTATAGACATGTGCAAGACCAGCTCACATCTGACCTCCCAGCAGCTCTGCTTA
The DNA here is from genome assembly GCA_013399075.1 of Chloroceryle aenea. NCBI lineage: Eukaryota > Metazoa > Chordata > Aves > Coraciiformes > Cerylidae > Chloroceryle > Chloroceryle aenea. The sequence continues at coordinate 99,683 of VWZY01012123.1, forward strand.
TCTGCGTCTGGGGCAGAGCTAATTGAACATACTGAGAAGTTTTGATAATAAAATTACAGTACTGATAATAAAGTACCGATAGTTAAATACTGAAAATGAAAGTACAGTCCAGGTGCCAGCTGCCAGAGTGTGTCCCTGTGTTTGGGCTGCCAAGTGTCATTAGCTATTCACACTCTCTGCGGGGAACCTCTCACTCTGCTGTTGAGCAGACCAAAGCCATTCCCTACAGTCAGCTGCCATAACTGTGAGTGACAGAAGCCCTCTCTTGGTGTGCAACACTCTGCCACCTCATGGTGCTTGTCAGTAAATTAAACGCTCGGCTACACTTGCTGATCAGACTTAGCTAAGAGAATGATCAGCTATAAGCAACAAAATCAAACAGATTAATAAAGCCAATGAATCTGTGGGAACAAGGGACTGTTTCTGAAGACCAGCCACAGGTTTTAGTTTTAAGTTGTTGTTAGTTCAAATGTCTGAGACCAGTTTTGTGAGAGCATATTTCAGAATCAAAAGTTTCATGAAAAACAGGTAAGTTCAACAACAGGTTTGAGACTGTTTCCCTTGTTCAAACAGTGTGAGATTCTGAAAGGTTTTAGTTTCTAGTAGGATTAGTAACACATTACAAACAGTGAAGAATGAAGCAAACTTCAGAACAAAATCCTTAAAATGTCTGTTAATTTCAATCTGCAGATGGTTTAGGGTTTTTACATTGAAAAAATAATGATATAATACCTTGTTTGAGGATAATAAGAATTCATGATAAAAGTGATTTTTTTATATATATTTTTTTTTTTTTTTGTCAGCAAAGTTAGGCAGCAATTAGGAGATTGGTTTAGGTTTGGCAGAAACAGTTTTAGAAGCAGCTCTTTCCACTGACCGTATAATATAGTCCATCAAGTAAGGTACTGTGAACATACCCTTAAAAAGCCTGACAACAGCCATTAATTTTGAGGTTGAGACTCCAGCCCTTAGCAAACTAATTGGAAGAGCTGATTAGGAATAGAAAAGGAAAATTCTTGATCCTATGGAATAAAGACCTTGATTAATCCCTTATGAAAAGAAGGGATGACAAGGAAAAAAAACCCAAAACCAACATGCTGAGCTTTTCACTTTTTACTGCTTCTCCTCAGATCTGAGATGTAACTCAGAAGCTGGGCCTTCCTTGACATGCATTAAGGAACAGCAGCATCCAAAGCAAGACATCTCCACTGGGCTTTTGTCATTTTAAAATCTTTTAAGGGTACTAATGACTGAGTGCAGGAAAGACATCCCTTTAGTGCCTTCACTAGGCTGATAGGTTGAGATATTCCAGAAGTCTCTACAGAGATGCCAAGGGGAGGCAGGGGGTTGCACTTTATTAGTTATCTTCTCAGGGTTTCTCTCTTGGGGATTCTCAGGCACCTGATAAGGCACCATCTCTTCTTGCTTTGTATCTACCTTTCCTACCTCTTGTGTGGTTTCTTTGATGTCTAAGAAGGATCTAAAATGTTGCTCATAGTGCAGCTTCAGTTTCACTCTAAAAGTCACAGGAATTGACCACAAGGAAATAAAGTTTATAAGAAATCATATTATATCAGGCTTTTCTGAAGCTTAATTCCAAAAAGTAACAGTGCTGCTTTACAAGAAGGTCAGACTCAGTATATAGACTAAATCATAGTCTTATGAGAGGGATTAAAATAAAAAACACAGTCCTGAAAGACTATGTTAGAGAAAAATAGTGTCTATTAAATCTACTAAAATATAAGGACTACAGCTCAGTGCAAGCCAACAGAAAGTGAAGGTAATTCTGAATAAAAGTGTAAGCTTTATTCAAAAGCTCCACTTTTTGTTCAGGGACAAAAAACATAGAAGAAATGTAATGGTTGAGAAACATAAAGGGATAAAATTCATGTGAAGTGTTTTTGATTCAAAGAGGTTATCTAAATGAAAAAGAGAAAACAATGATATAAAAAAAAAACCACCTCTTCTAAAACTACAGCTGTGGGTTGTGAAACCTTGAGATCAGCTCCTAGGAGGATCCTCCACAATTTCAACATCTCTGCAAATCTCACAGAGTTAGAAAAGTAACATCTGACAACCCATTTTTAGAAAAAAAGAGAACTGTTCCTTGTCGTTTTTTTTTTTTAAATGAAAAAAAAAGATTTGTTTGCTAGAAGTTTTTAAACAGATACATCCTTCTTCATACAGGAAGAGGTGGTTTTGACCTTCTTCTTGTGACTGACAAAGCGGTTTAGTGTTACTCTTGATGTAATAATCCAAGCCATCACTTGCACCATAAGATACATGGTAAGTCATCTTTGCTTTGTTTTTTTAACATTTAGTAGCTGCTGAGGTAGTCTAATGCCTGAGGTGAAAAATACCTGTGGTATTTTGCCAGTGCGCTCACCTTTGGAAATGACCCTGGGGAATTACATGGGAGATATTAAATGGAATACACTATTTTTAAAGGCCAGAACCACTAGAAGACTTGAACAGATGATCCAAGTGAGCAAGGAAATAAATCTCTAGAGACTTATATGAGTAAGAAATATAATGGAATATCCCTCTCTGATTTTTTCTCTGACAATGATATATAGTGATGGAAATATGGATTTTAAAACTGTTACTGCAAAGACAAAACAACTTACCCGAGTGAACAGTAATTATTCCTCTCACAGGATGACTACAGAAAATCTGATGTTGTATTTATTGTAAACACTCTTGTTTCATGGAACCTGTTTACACACAGCATAGCTTAGCATTTTACCTCCATTTACACCTTTTTGCTACCGTATTATAGCACTGTGCAAATGAAATGAAACTCACTTTAATAAAATCTTTGCCTCTTTTAAAAAGAGAGAGCTCTGACCTGAAACTCAGCATGAAACAGTAATATGAGTTTGCTTAGCTTTTCTGTGGAAAGCTTTTCTCTTGAAAACTGCATGACTGCTGTGACTGCTAGTCCCAACCAGAAAGCTCAAATTGTAGAGCAGATTGCAGGTTTCTAGAAATACTGCATTTATCTAATCTCCATTCAAAAGTATACAGACCTCTTTTTGAAATATATTTTCTTCAGATATTTTCCAGGTTTTTGTTTTGTTTTGTTTTGTTTCCTAATGGTCAGGAAACATAAACCTGCCCAGATAGCTCTAATTAGGTAAACAACACAGGCTGATTAACCCAGTGATGCATTCTAGTCAGTGGCCAACACTGTTTGCTAAGCTAATGAGAATATAGGGTAAAGCACAAAACCACAATTTCTTTTTCTTGTTTCCAAAATATTGTTTCATCGTTACCATATGCTGGGGATTACACACATAGTGCAGAGAGAGGCTTGAGAAGCAAAGGTTTAGGCTTGACGAATGGGGCTTAGTGAGTGGAAGGAACAGCTCAGAGGGGAGACCGCAATTTAAGCAAGCAGAAAGGCTTGAAAGGAAGAAGATAAGATGTAGGGCACATGTGGTTGTCACTCCAAGAAGGCAGAGGAAAAAGGAGGAAAGGCACTGAGATAGCAGTTAGCAGGAAGCATTGCTTCAGAAAAGAATGACCACAATATTATAGAGGCAGTATTTTGCAGCAAAATTTGTGTGAATCCTATCAATCACATGCTCCTAAAATTCTGTCTGGGTCTATGAGCTCAGTGATTTTGCTTATGTTTATGCATGAACATCACGCTGGTGCACAATGATCCAATACAGGATGTGCTGGGTCTGATACTGTGTTGCAGCCAGTCCCTCATCCTGTAATCCCAGTATACAGTGTGGCTGACTGACACATCAGAAATGGGGATGTTTACCTATACACAGTAGCAGGGACCTGTACTGTCAGGACGGGCAACATAGATCGAGCAGATCTAGCTGAAAGGAATACTAAATATTTGTGCAGTGCCTAAGTCTTGTCATGTTTGGAAATAAAGTTAACGTGTTGGACCAAAGAGTGTTTTATAAAGGTGCTTCTTTTTCTGAAATTACTTAATATAAACATTTAGACACTTTAAAATTAACTTCTTTTGCTGTCAATACACCTGAGCCACAGACACTTCCTCTGCACACAAAACCATTATCTCAGCACTGTAATGACTATGCAGTTAGTATGGCTATGGAAAAAACCCGTTTCAGAGAGAGTGCGAGAGCTTCCTGAAAGCTGGTCTTTGAGGAGTTCAACAGCACTTATTTTCTGCCCAAGAAACTGTTATCTAGGCAAAGCTGAGACACACATTTTTAAAAATTGCCAATTTTCTCTTCTTCCTTGTTTAACAGAATAAACCTTCCTATCACATTCAACATGCTAAAGAAATGTCTGAACATGGATGCTCCCAGTCTTACTATCATTAGGAACAGAGTTGACAGCCATACTCAGGAAGAACTTGGGGAAGGGGCAGGAAAAAGGTTTCCAAAAGCAGCACCTCTTTTGTTTACAAGGTGCAGATTTTGCTCCAGTAAAGCTTCCTCCTTTTGGCAGATTAATATCTGCCCTGTGCAGCATAAAAATCCCTGTCAGGAGCTGGCAGTGCAGGGGAGACTCAGATCCTCATTTTTAAGGTCACAGGGAACTGATCCAGAAGAGGACATCAGCGTGTTTTCTTTCCTCTCACTGCCAAGGTTGGAGTTTCCTCTACTGTAACAACATTTTCTTCCTTCCCAGACAAGCACATCATGGAAAACCAGACCACGGACTTCACTGACTGGGCACTGACAACAGAATTCGACTACAGCGATTCAACACCATGCCCAGGAACTGAGGAAAAGCACCTTGCAGCAAAACTTTTGCCACCACTTTATTCTTTGGTGGTGATATTTGGCCTCACCGGCAACCTGCTTGTTGTCCTTATCCTGGTAAAATACAAGAGATTGAAGAGTATGACAGATATCTACCTGCTCAATTTGGCTATTTCGGATTTGCTATTTATATTTTCTCTCCCTTTTTGGGCCTATTACGCTGCTCATGAATGGATTTTTGGTGATGCACTGTGTAGAATTCTCTCGGGTATGTACCTCCTTGGCTTCTACAGCGGGATCTTCTTCATCATACTGTTGACCCTAGACAGGTACCTGGCCATCGTGCATGCAGTGTTTGCTTTAAGGGCCAGGACAGTTGTCTACGGCATCCTTGCCAGCACTGTCACCTGGGCTGTTGCTATTTTGGCTTCTATTCCTGGGGTAGTATTTCACAAAACTCAAAAGGAACATACACGTTATACTTGCAGTCCTCATTATCCACCAGAGTGGAGGGATGTATGGAAGCAAGTCCTGACCTTAAAAATGAACATTCTGGGACTTATTATTCCAATGTTCATTATGATCTGCAGCTACACACAAATTATAAAGACATTATTGCAATGTAGGAATGAGAAGAAACATAAAGCAGTCAGGCTTATTTTTATAATCATGATTGTTTACTTTTTATTCTGGACACCATACAACATTTGCGTTCTCTTGCGTGATTTTCAAGGTGCATTTTCCATCTCTACTTGTGAAGGCAGCAGTCAACTGCACAAAGCAACCCAAGTGACAGAAACAATATCCATGATCCACTGCTGTATCAACCCTGTAATTTATGCCTTCGCTGGTGAAAAATTTAGGAAGTATCTTCGTACCTTTTTCCGAAAGCAGATTGCAGTCCACTTCTCTAAATATTGTCCCGTTTTCTATGTTGACACAGCTGAACGAGCTAGCTCCACCTACACACAGTCTACTGGANATTCAACATGCTAAAGAAATGTCTGAACATGGATGCTCCCAGTCTTACTATCATTAGGAACAGAGTTGACAGCCATACTCAGGAAGAACTTGGGGAAGGGGCAGGAAAAAGGTTTCCAAAAGCAGCACCTCTTTTGTTTACAAGGTGCAGATTTTGCTCCAGTAAAGCTTCCTCCTTTTGGCAGATTAATATCTGCCCTGTGCAGCATAAAAATCCCTGTCAGGAGCTGGCAGTGCAGGGGAGACTCAGATCCTCATTTTTAAGGTCACAGGGAACTGATCCAGAAGAGGACATCAGCGTGTTTTCTTTCCTCTCACTGCCAAGGTTGGAGTTTCCTCTACTGTAACAACATTTTCTTCCTTCCCAGACAAGCACATCATGGAAAACCAGACCACGGACTTCACTGACTGGGCACTGACAACAGAATTCGACTACAGCGATTCAACACCATGCCCAGGAACTGAGGAAAAGCACCTTGCAGCAAAACTTTTGCCACCACTTTATTCTTTGGTGGTGATATTTGGCCTCACCGGCAACCTGCTTGTTGTCCTTATCCTGGTAAAATACAAGAGATTGAAGAGTATGACAGATATCTACCTGCTCAATTTGGCTATTTCGGATTTGCTATTTATATTTTCTCTCCCTTTTTGGGCCTATTACGCTGCTCATGAATGGATTTTTGGTGATGCACTGTGTAGAATTCTCTCGGGTATGTACCTCCTTGGCTTCTACAGCGGGATCTTCTTCATCATACTGTTGACCCTAGACAGGTACCTGGCCATCGTGCATGCAGTGTTTGCTTTAAGGGCCAGGACAGTTGTCTACGGCATCCTTGCCAGCACTGTCACCTGGGCTGTTGCTATTTTGGCTTCTATTCCTGGGGTAGTATTTCACAAAACTCAAAAGGAACATACACGTTATACTTGCAGTCCTCATTATCCACCAGAGTGGAGGGATGTATGGAAGCAATTCCTGACCTTAAAAATGAACATTCTGGGACTTATTATTCCAATGTTCATTATGATCTGCAGCTACACACAAATTATAAAGACATTATTGCAATGTAGGAATGAGAAGAAACATAAAGCAGTCAGGCTTATTTTTATAATCATGATTGTTTACTTTTTATTCTGGACACCATACAACATTTGCGTTCTCTTGCGTGATTTTCAAGGTGCATTTTCCATCTCTACTTGTGAAGGCAGCAGTCAACTGCACAAAGCAACCCAAGTGACAGAAACAATATCCATGATCCACTGCTGTATCAACCCTGTAATTTATGCCTTCGCTGGTGAAAAATTTAGGAAGTATCTTCGTACCTTTTTCCGAAAGCAGATTGCAGTCCACTTCTCTAAATATTGTCCCGTTTTCTATGTTGACACAGCTGAACGAGCTAGCTCCACCTACACACAGTCTACTGGAGAACAAGAAGTTTCTGCTGCACTGTAAATTGGGTCTAGAGAAAAAGTGGAATTGACTTTTATGAAGTGATGAAAGCCTGCAGAACCTGTCCTGGATACTGGCTCTAAGGCAGCTACCAAAGATCATGGAGTACAGATTTACCAAAGCTGGTATTTGCTTATACATTTGGGTATTTGTACATAAATGACAAGGATATATCAAATTAGCTACCTAGATATATGTTAACATGGGATTCTGTAGGGAAAAGAAGTGAAAAGAGAATGTAAAAGCATACTTTTGTAGCATAGGGCCCAAATCCACACAAAGGCTGAGGGCCAATGCGGGCAGGCTCATAAAATTGTTTTTTTGAAAAGAAGTGGAGATTAGAGATTGACACTGGTTCCTTGGAAACATCTCTCAGATGTACCTTACTCATTCAAACTTTGTCTCAGTCATATGGTTTACTAGCCTTGTTGTGTATCTCTAAATAATGCTAAATTACTGAGGTCCCTCATGCAGAATTTTTACAAGTCCTATGGGAAAATTTTACACATTTAGAAGAGACTCTGATATTTCGAGGTATATTTTCCTTTGCAGATGGTTGAGTACCAGCCTCTTGGAACTTCTTCATAATAGTTTTAACTACTAAGTGTTCATATCTAGGTGACTTGAGAGCTTGATATTTCAGCAGGCTCTCTTCTAACCAACTGCTGGTTTATATGCTATTCATACTAAAAAGCTAATTGATGATCAGAAAAACAATGTGTTTACAATATTTTAGAAATAAAATATTGCATGTGGAGCTTTACCCAGATTAGATCAAATGTGGACAATGAGTCAACAGGGTTTTAGATTTTTAGTGCAGAGATTTTGCTTGACATTTTTCTAGCCTACATAGGAGAAAAACTTCAAAATACAAAATGAATGCAGTTGTAATGGCTGTGAAACCGCAACAGCATTAGAGGTGTGAAAATGGTTATGAACATTCAAGGTTGACCCAGATGTTTTTAGAGATAAGCACACATATATAGACATTTAAGTGATCAAAACATAGGAATAAGTAAAAATACTCACTGTTCTACAGAGTCAAGGGCATAGAAAACCTCTTGGTTTTGTTTTAGAAGCAGGTATCATTTGAGAGCTGTGACAATGTTTTCTTTTGCCATTTAGGAGTTTTACAGAGAGCAAAAGCTTCCATAATTAGTAAGACTGGTAGTCAAATATGACTAGGCTTCCCCTCAGACCTCAGATCCTGCAAAACACTTGAACACATAGAAAAGATGAAATAAATATGAGCATACTCACATGCTTAAGATTATACTGTAATCACACTCTTAATGAATTTAGGCCAAGTTGTCCTTTCTAGCATTTCTTATATTTCCCCTAAGATACACAGGTTTGGACAACTCTGGTGATGGGAAATGAAAAGTATTTTAATTGCTGTTCTTACCCAGCAGGGCAATCTCTGTTTCCTAGCTCCTCTAAATAGCCTTCAAAAGAATATTTTCAAAGAAGCAAATGCTTCAAACAACCCCAGAGAGATTTTACATTGCCAAGTGTGCATGAAGCAGGAAGTGAAATAGGGAAATCCTTGCTTATCAGACCACTTGTTTTAAATTATTTGGGTTTCTCATATTAAGCACAGTTTTTGGACTACATCCATGTGGGAAGCGTAACAAGTTTATTACATCTTCTTATCTTCAATATTTTCAGCTGCACACTGTTTTTTAAGACCCTGTGCATCGGTTAATTTCTGGACTTTGCATACCCTTTTAAAGCAGGTAACTCTACCAGTAAAAGCAGAATATGATAAAAAAAAAAGCATTTACTTTTAAAGAGATAGGAAGTTACATGCAGCAACTTCTAGGCAGGCTGGCTTTTTTTAATTCCTTCTAGAAGACCTTTATGAAAATATTTTTATATTTTGTTCTGTTCTTCTTGACAAGAACTTTCATTTGGCCCTTAAGACATCTTGCTTTTATGAAGTTACTTTCTCTTGAGGGCATATCTCCTGACCAGCCGTGCCAGAGCAAAGTACAACAACGAAACATGCATGAGCATGCTGACAGGCTTTCTGAGAGGCATGCCAAAAAGCAGCCCCAGCCCCTTGCAGTGTTCTCTTCTACAGCACAGATCTTCCAATAGGCATGCAGCTTCCAAAGGGAAGAGGTGGAACTTAAGATACTGGTGGCCCAGTGGATCAGCAGCTTATCCAGAGCTCCTATCACTTCACCAAGAAGGGAACATGCTTCAGCAAATGAGAACAAGCTGAATTTCAGCTGTAGTGAACTGTGATCTATGATCAAGGAGATAATAGAAAACATGGATTTTGATAGCACTACTGGTGCATTCACTTAAGGACTCTGGCAGTAGATTGTAATAATGTAATATTATGCGATTCATTAAAGTTGGTTAACTTTTGTGTGTTAGACCCCTTGATTCTTTCCCCCCTGCCTCTCCTCTTTTTTTTTTAGAATAGCCCAGAAGAATGGAAGAGAATTCTTTTTTTTAACAGGTTGCTATGATGCTGAAAGAGCAGGCAGGAAAGGTTCAGGGTTTCACAAGTGGATGAAGAGCCATCAACATCAAATAACACAAGACCACCAAGATAGCTCCAGTATTCTTAACTGCTTGTCACTAATAATCTAATAATAAATATGCTACTTTGGTTATCATTACATTTGATCTTGTTTATTTTTACAGAAGGGAAAAGCAATCTCTCACACAATTCACTTAGAACCTAGAAGGTTAAATGATTTAAAAATAAATATACATACAAAAGAATTTGTAGAGTGTTTAGGATTGCCCTTATGATGGAAAATCCAACGTCTAACAATTACAGTAGACTTGTGCACACACTTCCCTTCAGTTCTTAATGTTATGGTGCCATCATGTGCCCACACAATAGTTTCACACCACCAAACTCACTACATCAGCAACGCCTTTGGTGCTTTCCTCTTTTGAAACATTTCTTTTAGTAAGAGGATCTTCTGTCAAAATTACTATCTCCACTGTAGGCAGCACCAATATCATGCAAACAGCAGCAGGCCTTAGAAAGCACTTGTGACAACGAAGAACAAAGGTCCATTGGATGAGTGGGCACAGTCACCTTTTAATGATTGACCAGTGTGATGGTATTGACTAGAAATGAGGGGTGTTTGTGTTCCTGCACAGGTTTTGCGTGCACTCACGTTGTCCCCATTCCAGCCACCTGCTCTGGCAGAGTGCATTCGACATTCTTGCACATAGCCTGGAAGTTACAAGAATAAAAATACATTCCCTTCTGTCCTTCCTTTGGAAAGATTGAAAGCATTGAAACTTGGATACTTTCTCTTCCAGCCTCTCCCAGACCCTGGTAGCTGTGATGGTCACAGAATCCCAGCAGGGGAGGAGTTGGAAGGGACCTCCGGAGACCACGTGGTCCAACCCTCCTGCTCCAGCAGGGTCACTCGGAGCAGGATGCCCAGGATCTCGCTCTTCACGAGGGTTTGGAATCTCTCCAGAGGAGGCAGTCGGCAGCACCAGCACCCCACGCCTATTCCAAGTGAGCCCCCTCAATGCACTCTGGGGTTTTGTGGAGAGCAGGTGTCACGTGAGGGGGATGCCGGGACCAGGGAAGTGGCTTTACCGGCCACCTACTATGGCAGTAATTCCCAGACCGGAGAGGAATCTCCTCCAGCTCACCGTTCGCTGAGGCTCGCCTGGGAACCTTCCTGTCATCTTCTTGCCCAAGTGCCGCAACAGCAGGGGCTGGA
>VWZY01012123.1:110637-142681 GCA_013399075.1 Chloroceryle aenea
ATCCCGCCGTGGGTTGCTTGGTTAAACCGGCAGCGCTGAAGCACCCGCTGCCGAGCAGGGGCCGGTGGGCACGCGGGAGCTCTGAGGTGGACGCGTCCAGCGGCCGCAGGGCCCCGACATGAGTAAGGACCCTGTGGGAAAGGGGCCTCCTGGTGGGCCCGGCCTCCCTTGCTCCCCTCCGGCGGAACTCGTCGCCGAGAGTGGGCGGTGTGGGGCAGGCCCGGGGGCCGGGGGGGGTGAGACAGGGTCGGNCTCGGAGCAGGATGCCCAGGATCTCGCTCTTCACGAGGGTTTGGAATCTCTCCAGAGGAGCAGTCGGCAGCACCAGCACCCCACGCCTATTCCAAGTGAGCCCCCTCAATGCACTCTGGGGTTTTGTGGAGAGCAGGTGTCACGTGAGGGGGATGCCGGGACCAGGGAAGTGGCTTTACCGGCCACCTACTATGGCAGTAATTCCCAGACCGGAGAGGAATCTCCTCCAGCTCACCGTTCGCTGAGGCTCGCCTGGGAACCTTCCTGTCATCTTCTTGCCCCAGTGCCGCAACNCAGTTAAAGGATGAAAGGTGGTAAGGAGCCGTCTTTTGTGAAATTCATAAAGTCTTCGGGGAACTCGGAGTATTTTTTTAAAGCTCTGGAGGTAAGTAGGTTTGATCGCCTTTCTCTGGGCTTGGTGAATTATCTAACAATTATTTCTGTGGTTGACTTAGATGTAGCTTATATTTATGTATCTGGTAATAAATCTACTTCTGCAGTAGAGGTGTTCAGTGAAGTTTGTAGAAAACCAGTTTTTTTGAAGAGATTACTTCTGGAACAGGAAATAAATATTTCAAAACTTATTGACACAGAATCATTTAGCTTGGAAAAGACCTGATCTTATGGAGTCCAACCCTTAACATTAGTGAAATCATATGTAGCTTGGGAGATCCGGGTGTTGGTCACCCATCTGTGCACTAAGCAAACTTAGGAAGGACATTGTGGATTGTTTTCCATCTTGGGAGGTTAGTGGGAGCTAATGGCGCTTTGGCAGTATCGGATGCTGTAAGTCTGATGAATGTTTGAAGTCCAAGTGTTGTGAAGACTTGAGGGAGTGATGGGGACACTCATGAAGTATTTCAGTCTTTTCTTCTGTCAGTTGTCTGCTTCGTTGTGGGCGGTTTCACGTAGGTACACTTGTATTGTTTCCATGTTTCTATTTTTGATGATAGTTCAGTGTTGTTGTATGTGCTGTTTTCCTGCAGTCTATAAAAGAATTCCAGTCAGAAGAACATCTCCAGATCCTTGAAGAAGAAACAGCACTTAATATAAAAGAAAATGATAAATCGCTTTACATTTGTGATCCTTTTAGAGGCGTCGTTTTCAATCATCTGAAAAAGGTACGCTATGTATCACCTTGCTGCTAGCTTTATTCTGTCTTTTCTAGAAGCACTCGCTCATGTCCATACATACACTCTGTATGGCACTGAATGTAGCAATGTGAAATATTTACAACAAAATCTTTAAAACTTCACTGCAGCCTCGATTTAGGGAAGAAGATAAATAGCAAAGCCTAAAGATCATTTTTAAGTATATGGCAAGATAAATACTATGATCCATTCCGACTCTGCTGGAGTTGCTCACCTGGCTCTTGTATTTTTTTTAGCTCCTGAGTAACATGTAAACTGGCTTTGTTTGATCTGCAAATCATCCAGCAGACAAAGATAGGCTGGAATTCTCTGGCATGTTACCTATAGCATGTGCTGCTTGAACCGACAAGGATTGTACTGAAAATCTGCAGCTGAAAATAAAACCAAAACTGTCCATTACCTGGAGATGCTGAAGCTGAGGACAGACCAAGGGCCCTGCCTGCTTCAGGATTCAGAGACAGAGAAAGCCTTTCTTACACCAGGCTACCTTCTGCTAATTTTATTTCTTTTTTATCTCTTTTTTTTCTTTTCTTGATACTGTATTGCAGCTCAGCTGTAGGATTGTTGGACCGCAGGTAGTCCTGTACTGTATGCAGTCCCAGCGCTGTGTCCCAAGAGCTGAGCATCCTGTGTACAACATGACCATGGCAGATGTAACTGTATCCTGTACCAGCCTTGAAAAAGATGTCAGGGTAATGCACGGAGGGGAAAAAAAACCCAACAGGTTGTTCAGCTGGTGGTTGTTGACGTTTGCTTCAGGTAGCTCATGACTAAGGCAGCGCTTGCGCTGTATATAAGTCCGACTGTGCCTGGATATATCAAGTCCTTTATAGTTTGTAGTGTATGTAGTGATCTATGTATGCACATGTGTGTATTACATGAACACATATATAATCATGTAAGATTTCAGCTATATTAATATGGGAGTAAATGTATGTTTTGGGGATTTTTATTAACTTATTATATGGATCACTTTTCTTCCTAGCTTGTGGTTATAATGCTACAAACATGTTCTGCTTTCATTTACTCAAAGCTACATCATAAAGATTACCCAGTCAGCTGTGGTTAATCCTAGAAGTTTACTTTTTATTTATTCTGATATCTCTTTCAAATTTATATTACCTAAAATGTCAACCATCTGTAAAATTTTCCTCGTACAGTATGATTGTAGTATTTGTATTAAGGGTACATACTATGTTCAGCTTATCATAAATGCAGATAAAATGGAAAATGTATTTGATGGGTTTTATGGCTTCCATATATACCACTTTGTATTTTTGAACAGGTTTTTTTTGAGAGAAACCATGGACAATAGAAATCCATGATTTTGCCTTTTTAAGGTGAACATAAGTGTGATGTAGGTTCTTTCTTTGTGTGTGTGTTTATGTTGTTGCTATTTCTTTGTCTTTTTTGTATGTGTGTGATTATTTTTTTTCCCCCACCCAGGAAGAAGTTCATCAGTATGTGCAGATGATGGGTGGACGTGTGTATAGAGACCTCAACGTGTCAGTAACTCATCTTATAGCTGGAGAAGTTGGTAGCAAGAAATACTTGGTAGCTGCTTCTCTGAAGAAGCCTATTTTGCTTCCCTCTTGGGTTAAGAAACTGTGGGACAAGTCTCAGCAAAGGTATAAAATGCCAACCGATTTTGTTTTGAGGACTGGTAATTCTATATCACCATCTGGTGATATAGATGACTTTTTCAGGATTTTGATTTTACTTGATATAAAAAAATATTTTATTCCTTTTTTTTTCTTTCTCTTGTTCCTTTAGTATGCTGAGATACACCGATATTAACATGGCAGACTACATTTGTCCTGTGTTCCTTGGCTGTACGATTTGCGTGACTGGCTTAAGCAGTGCAGACAGGAAAGAAGTCCAGCGCCTCACTGCTGAGCACGGCGGGCAATACACAGGGCAGCTCAAGATAAACGAGTGCACTCACCTCATAGTTCAGGAGCCAAAAGGTAAAACTTGCAGAGTAAATACTGGTTTTACTTCTTGAAGTACTGTAAATATACATAAGCATAAGAGTTTGAACTGTCTTTGCTGCAGTGTTGCTCTTACTGCTTTGTTGTAGGGAATCCCTGTTGATTGGAAGAGTAATACAGGGCACCCTCACTTTGTTCTAAAGGTTTGAGAAAGAACAAAAGAGAAAAAGAGATCCAGATGGTTAAGGGAAGAAAAAAGAAGCCTAGAGGGGATGGAAGAATAAACAAAGTTTTTTAGGAGAGATGGATGGGACTTAATTTAATTTCAATCAAAATATAAATTGTGGACTTACGTGGTTTAACTCGTCTATTCTTTGTCCTGTCTGAATTCCATGCTAAGATAAAATGAAAGCTCTCTTTCTTTCCTCTTGGGAAGATAAAAGGATTGTAGTTTCATTATGAGAAGAATAGGAAGTTTTCTTTTTTTTTTCCCATTTTCCCTGCCATTCCGTACGAGGTAATATCCTGGGACTTCTTAAACTTTTTTTTTTATTTTTTCTTCCTGTTCTTGAAATCTTTAAAGCATGCTTTTTTTGTTGTTTTTTTTGGGGTTGTTTTTTTGGTTGTTTGGTTTTGGTTGTTTGATTGTTGGTTTGTTTTTTTTAGTGCCCTGTCATACTGTGCCTATAAGCTGGCCATCTGCCCATGATTGAGATTTTTTTTTGTCTCAGCTTATCAGAAGGAAGAGTCCAGGATAACACAACTTCAAAATCAGATATTTGAGTTTTTAAATTTTCTTAGTGTACAGCCATCTTTCTGTGATCACTGTTTGAAGCATTAGCCTTTTAGTGACTTGCATTTTTAATTTTATTTATGTTTGAAAGGTCAGAAGTATGAATGTGCCAAAAAATGGAATGTGCACTGTGTGTCTGTGCAGTGGTTTTCTGACAGCATTGAGAAAGGCTACTGCCAGGATGAGACCATCTATAAAATAGAGGCTGGAGCAAAACAGACCAATATGCCCAGTACATCAACACCTATGAATCATGCCAGCAAGCCCAATAGTAAGTAGGCCTTTTAAAATATGTTTTAGGTAGGAAATGTTGGTAGTAAGGAGGAGAAACTGTTTCAAATTAGTAGGGTGCTTCTTGCTTTTGCAGTGCTGGTTTAACACTTGAGGTAACAGTTTGTGTTGTGATTCTGATTATGCTTAAAACACAAGAGATTAGACTACTCACTGTGCATGAAAGTAATGTTCAGACTTAAAACGTGAATAACTGCTTAAAAAGTAAACCCAAAGTAGGTGTATGATTGTCTGCTTAAGAAGCAGTGATGTGTATCTTTAAGTCCTAAAGTATAACTGTTCCTGCACATGTAATTAAAACAAGTATCTGTTAAGAATTTAATCTTACAGCAGTCTGAGCGGGGAAAACAAATGCTGGGTTGTTTTTGTTGTGGGTGTTTTTTTTCCTTTTTCTATTTTTTTTTCTTCATATATTTGTTTTTATTTGCTCTCTGTTATTAAAGTTAAAAGCAGTTTGTAGACAAACGCATTCGCATGAAAGACACAGTCACTTAAATGTGTTTTTTCCAAACACCTTGTCTCTGTTTAACGCTCGGGGCAAGGTTGCATGACCCACAGAGCAGGGCTTCTATTAGTCCCCCGCTCCCTTCCAAGGAAGGATAAAAAAGGGAATAAGGAAAAAGAAAAAACGCCTCACCGAAGACTGGAAGTTAAGACTATAACAAATTTAATGAATACAGGAGAAAAAAAAAAACAAACAAACAGAAAAAGGAATATTAAGGGAAGAAGGATATACAACTATATAGAAAACCTGATCTTGGATGGTAATGCAGCGCACCCGTTCCTGACGAACATGTCAGGAGGTGGCTGAACAGGAGCTTTGGGTTAGCACTACCACAGAACACTGGGAATTCAAGTTACGTGTAATGGTAACTGCATAGAACTCTGAAATTACTAAGCTTCATGTTGATAGTACAGAGAGGCCTGTCTATTTTTAAAAGTATTTCTAACAGGTGGCCACAAAACTGGAATAAAAGGTTTGGAAGCATGTCTCATTGTCTGAGGTGTCATCTCACAGATGACATCTGTTTGGGAAGGAGCAGGAGGTGTCTGAGCACCATTGCTAGTAAGACCATACTCAATTGGTGTGTAAATAAAACCTGTGGTATAACCAATGTTATACTTCCTTAGTTTAGGTTTGTGTTTGTTTTATTTTTCAGAGTTTACACTTCTAGCACAACAAAATTGTATGTGGCTATTCTGTATTTTGTTTAGTGAAGCAGTGGAGAGAGACGAACCAAAACTAATGGCATCCTTCTTTAATTTTATTTCAAGATCATACCCTTTCGGACGTCAGCCACATTTCCAATATCAGCTTGAGTGGTGTTAATGAAACCACATGTAGTTCTTCTACAAGCAGCAGGCTGGATCCTCCTCCTGATGAGCTGGAAAACTTGGATATAAGTTCTTTTCAAGCCCCTGAAGATTTGTTAGATGGTTGTCGAGTATGTTTAGCTACGTACACTTTGAAATGTTGAATCTTAACCCCAGGGAAGCAGCTAGGTTGAAGCACTGGCACTTGCTGCTTGAGTGAGCTGTTGTTTCTATGGTCAGCAGCAAATGCCAGATTTATTCTGTGTACATATGTGGTAGCTCATTTGTGTGTCTACACATATGTGTGTGTAAAACTATTAAGTATGTAGTATAAATATAAAGTTACATATTTATAGACCTATATATTGAAACACTGATGAATGGGTTCTAGAATAGGTGTGTGGTTTGGGGTGGAGGTTTTGTTTGTCATTTGGGGTGTTTTTCGGTTGTATGACTTTGGCTGGGGGTTCATTCCATTAGTAAATATTGACATTTTTGCTAGATTAATCTGCAAAAATAAATTTAATCCCATTTTAAATGCTTGACTGTTCTGGCTGTTTCTCAGAAGCTGCACCACTACTTTCGGTGTTCTACAGCAGTCAGAACAAATTACACCAAAATATCCTACTTTAATTTTTTTTCTTATGTTTTGCTCCCCCCTCCCCTTGCTTTTTAAAAGCCTTTTTTGTTGCTCTGCTTTCTTTGTAGATCTATCTGTGTGGCTTCAGTGGCAGGAAGTTAGACAAGATGAGAAGGCTTATTAATTGTGGTGGAGGTGTTCGATTTAATCAACTTAATGAAGATGTTACTCATGTCATTCTGGGGGAAAATAATGATGAGCTGAAAGACTTTTTGGACAAGACAGCTCACAGGTAATAAGAATTAGTTTGCTTAAGGTCTACTTCTGCCTTGTTTTCTTTCTCCCGCAATCTTGTGACCAGGAAAACATGTATTGATTTGAAAATCCTAAACAGTACTTGATTTAAATGAGAAGACTGACAGCTAGTATTCTCAAGGATGTCCTCATGTGCTCTTGAAAAATGTAATTCTTTGGATAGCCAAGAGTCACCTCAGTGAATAGAAGAACAAGTATTCTTATTGGTGAAAAGAGATGTTAACATGTATTTGTTACTATATTGAGGAGGAAGGATTTGAAAACCCAGCAGTGGTAGATATCATGTAAATTATAGAAAATAAGTGTGAAATTCTCTGTTCTTGGACTGGTAGAATTAAAAATAATTCTTGAGGTTTATAAAGTGTTCACAGCGTGCTTAGTATTGGAGTTAGACCTCGGGTGTGTGTATATGCACGTGCATATACATATGCAGAGCGGGAAAGAAGAATCACAGTTCTGAAACCTACTCTTATTTGTTTGTATGATGCTTTATTTTATAGGCCTCATGTAGTGACAGGAAAATGGCTATTGGAGTCATTTAGTAAAGGCTATCTACATCCTGTGGAACAATATATCCCTCTAAACTACCAGCTGTTAGAGAACCCAGTTTTGGAGCGACCTGGGATGAAGTCAGTTCTTCCTAAAGATAACAGTCTCTTGGAGAAAGAAGCTGTGAGCGTTGCAAAGCCCCGGGAAGCTGCTGAAGATTACCTCCTCTCTCAGTATGTAAATAATGGTTCTACATCAGGTACGTTCTAGGCTCAGCATACCATAGAAAGCTTAACTGCTCGGAATTAGCTTTTTGCAGCATTTGCCTATTAAAAAGCTATTCACATCTACTATGTTGCCTTCTATATTGTCTCTTAGAAATCAAATTTAAGCAGGGCTAGTTGGAGCAGTTTTTTAACTAAAACCTGTCTGAAAGTAGTGGAATACTGTCATTTCCTCCTGGAATTTTTTCCCCTTTTAGATGAAGTTGAAACATTAACAACCAGAACCTTCGATGATGTTACTCATTTGACTGCTCAAGGAGAGAATCTGTCTTCCACCTGTGATGTTTCCTTGGGAGAATCTTCTGTGCTGGTTGAAGGAGGCTTGTTTGTCAGAAAGACATTTCTTCTGCTGGGTTTTGGTGAAGAGGACGAGTCCTGCATTGCCGATATTGTCAAGGAGAACGCTGGGAAAGTTCTGTCCCTGCAAAGCAGAACCATTGCAGACTATGCTGTGGTACCTTTGTTGGGGTGCATGGTGAAGCAGACTGTTGGTGATGTTGTCACAAACACATGGTTGGTAAGGGAGTTAAGCTTTCAGTTCTGTGTGTTAACAGATATTTGTATTAGAAATATATCCTGTCAAGATGCTGAGTTAGTGGTGGCTTAAATGTAAGTAAGATGCTGAGAGATTTACCGTTTCATTTGATGTGAACTAAAGGAAAGCCTGCTCTAAAGCCTCTGCAGCTGTGAGGTGTCTTTTATCTGTTTCACTTAACTTTCTACAGACTTGTTAAATAGGACTTCCCTATCATGACTCAAAGGCCTGTAATATGGGAGTCTGACAGCACTCTCTCTAAATAATGAATTTTAGCAGGACGTAGTCGAGTAATAATGATTTCATTTGATGTCTTTGTGCTTACTGCTTCTTGTTTCACACTTCTTACAGCTTTTTAACTTGTGGCAGAAGAGGAAGTCACCTTTATAGCTCAGAGACAAAAAATATTAACCATATTTGACAATTATCTAGAAAGGATTTCGTCTGATTGAATGGGAAATAATTTGTCTCTGATATAATGATGGAAGCAGGATTGCTTGTTGTTGAGCCCATAAATGCTCTTGTACAATTGCTGAAATGTTGTTGGCTTCATTGCTCTTTGGCTTGATTTGCATTTTACCTCTTTCCATTTCTTTAAGATAACATGTGTGGAACAGCAGCTGCTTTTAGATCCCCAGTCCAATCCCCTTTTCACACCAGTACCAGTAATGGAAGGAGTTACCCCTCTGGAAGATTGTGTTCTCTCTTTTAGCCAGTTCACTGGTGCAGAGAGAGACTCCCTGGTTTATCTGGCTGGACTGCTTGGAGCCAGGTATGTCTCCTCTCACCATTTCTTCTTGTTCTTAAAGAGCCAATGTGATGAAATCCATTGTGCATTTAATTTCTCTTTTTTTATAGCACTAACAGACATTAAAGCTCTTTTGGATCCTATTAATTTGCAAAGCTACTGCTGAAGCAATGAGAGATTGTTATATCATTCTTTTCTTTTCCTCTCCTTTTGAGAAATTTAGTCAGGATTCACACAGCCTGATTTCTACCAGAATATGATCAGTCTCACATTTCTGAATGACTCTCTGTTATAGAACAGAGCAGAAAAAGTCAGTGTCATGGTTTAGAGTCAGAGTGGCCCCTTAGATCTGTAACAGAGCTTTCTCTTAACCCTCTTCCCTCCCCAAAGGGGAAGAGAAAGGGAATAAGGGGGGGAGGCTTGGTGATTAGAAAAGGAAACTAGAACAGCTTTAATGACAATGAAAATAATAAAAATGGAATATGTACAAATATATACAAAACCAGTATCAAACCCAACCCCCCTGATGGTATTTAACATCACCTTCACCACTGGTGCTGTGGAGCAGGGACTGGGAGGCCCCAGACTGGGCCCCGTAGCAGATGGGAGCTGTGTTCAGGAGCTGGATTCTGATTAACTGGATTCAGGAACACACCGATTGGGATTGAAGGCAGAATGGACAGAGTCATCCTCTGAGGAAGGAACTGAAAGAGGACCTGAACCAAGCCAAGCAATGCTGGCAAAGTGATCCAAGAAAGTAGAAGAGCCACAGACCCTCTGGATCCCTCAGCTTTATGCCAAATATGACGTATAAGGGTTGGAATACCTCGCTGGTCAGTTTTGGGTCACCTGCCCTGTCCACTCCTCCCTGCAGGTGCAGCCTATCCTGCACCCCCAGCATGGTGCACAAGATCCAGCAGTGGACTTTCTCTGCACACCAGTCCTTGGTAGTAACTTTAACCATGGGCTGTTGTCCCTGCCAGGGACACAGGACACTGCCTGTGAGAACAGGCTGCTAACTTCAGTGAGTTCTTCTAACTGAGCTGAGGAGTAAAATCACTGAACAGAATTAGTTCTGTTCTCACTCAAACTAGGAAGTCAGTTTTTCATATGTTAGGCCTTGTGAGTTTCTCTTCAGTTGTCCAGGAGCAGACCATTGTTCCTCTTCTTCAGTACTGTTTGGCTCAGCCTCATAACCAGTGATAGTGCACCATTTCTTTGGAGCTGGGATGGTAAATTATTTGATCCAAATTCATCAGGATCTTTGAAAAACATTAAGAAAAACACATGTCATGAAGTGGCAAAATTGTGTAGCTTAGGGTAACATTTGGTCTGATTTGTAGTCTCTCAACTAAATTCTTTGCCATTGAGTTCTAAGTCCTGCTGTCTTTCTGAAAGATTGGGTGCTTGATAAGAGAAAAACTGTAATATGAAGAAAACTCTTGTTCATTTGGAAATGATGCTCATTGGCTCCAAAAAGGAATCCAGACCATCCCATTTGTCTTGCGGAAGAATGTTAGGCCCAGTGTATGACTTGCAAATGGAACACAGGGGGACTTCTGGAGTGTGAGAAATGTTGTGTTTTCAATATTGATAGAAGCAAAATGTTACTGTTTAAACTGGTTGGTTTTAGCTTGTAGGTATGGGTTAGGCTATAAAGTGCAAAGTGATAACCTTAGATAATTCTACTGGTTTGTTTTCTATCACTTGAATGCATTTTTGTAATAGTATAAATGTGCACTATGTTAATTATGACTAAATGAATGTTT
Source organism: Chloroceryle aenea (assembly GCA_013399075.1). Lineage (NCBI taxonomy): Eukaryota > Metazoa > Chordata > Aves > Coraciiformes > Cerylidae > Chloroceryle > Chloroceryle aenea. The sequence goes on from VWZY01012123.1 coordinate 121,090, forward strand.
TTTAAAATCAAATTTTAGAGTCCAAGAATACTTTGTGCGGAAAGCTAATGCAAAAAAGGGGATGTTTGCCAGTACCCATCTCGTGGTGAGACAACCAGATGGTTCCAAGTATGAAGCTGCAAAGAAGTGGAATTTGCCAGCAGTCACTGCAGCTTGGCTTTTGCAGTCAGCAAGGACGGGAAAGAGAGCAGATGAAAGCAAGTTCTTGGTTGAAAATGCAGAGGCTGAAGGTTCGTTATGAACAAGTTAGGGACTGTGATTGTGTCATTGCACTGTTTGGTCATGATTAAGAAGGCAGGTAGGAGGAATTTTTGGTTTTTTCCTAACACCTTCGAAGTATTAGAGCTAAAGGCTATTTTTCCAAGTACTTTTTTCCATATTTTTTTTTTCCCTGCTGTTGAGTCAGGATTTATAGAAATGATCCTGTGTGTTTGCTGCCAGTCTCTTGGACCTAGAGGAGTTTTGTGGCTATCAGTCACTTGGGACCCAAGTTCAATGCCTCACCTTTGTTCTTTCACATGACACACATGCCATTCTGTAGGCTGGATGGGAATTGATGATAGATCCATATTAGAACTTCATACTCATTAGTCTGCAATGACATGATGCCCCTCTGATCAGGCCTTCACTAGAACTTCATCTTCTGATGCTTCTGCTCCTTTTCCAGTTATTTCCCACCTTCTATTTGGCAATATTTCTTCCATATTAAACCGCAGACTACAGTGATTTAACTGAATGTTAGCAGACCTGTTTTACCAGTGCCCTTGTGAATTAATTATGTGGGTCACTAAGTCGGAGGATGAAAGGTATGTTGTTAACATAGGCACCTCTTCTCTGTGTATTACACATTTAAGGGGGGAAGAAAATGAAGGGGTGTGTGGAAAATGGACAGTAAAATGTAAAAACAATTCTTGTACTAATCTTTTTGAGCTATAAAGATATGAATAATGCTTTCTAGGAGCATTTATGATGGATAAGCTCTAAGGGCTCATTCCTGGCTAAATCTTAGTCCTGTTAATCTGAAGGCATAAGAGACTGGTAATGTGTATAGTGACTTAAAGAGGTGTGATTCAGAGTCATGAATACAAAAGAAATGTTACATTTTATGGGAAGTAAGGAGCCAGGGAGGAGGAGTTACCGTTAATGTTGGAAGGGAAGGATTTGTTGTGCATTACATGTTTTTCTTGGATCTGTATTTTGATAGTCCTTGTATGACATGTGAGCTATACAGGTATGTGTGGAACTGCAGACAGCAAGAGTGGGCCAGGGCTTGCTCACTCTTCTTCTGACTCTTAGGGTCAAGCTCCGTACCAATGTAATTCAAACTAAATAATTAACTGGAAGAGACAAGATACTGACCTGACTTATTTTAAAATATAATCATCAGTTCAGAGCATTTATTGGTAGGGTTATGAATTTTTTTTTCAGAAAAACTCAGATGAATTTTCAGTTGTTTTAATAAGTGTATGTGAGATCTGTGTTCAAAAGAAAAATCAGGTTGCTTTATGTGTTCTTTGTTTCCTTTAAAGATACGGAGAGTTCCATTACTCAGCTTAGCAAGACACCGGCAACTGTTACATCTCCTGATTCAGAACAACCTACTTATCTCCTTGAAGCTGGAAAAAAACCAGCTGTGACTCCTCTTGATATCAACAGGTTCCAGAGTAAAGCTTTCCAAGCTGTCATCTCTCATCATATCGGGAAATCAACCCCTCTTGCACAAGGAGGACTGCCACAGAAAGAACCATCTTTACATCTTGATACACCATCAAAATTTCTCTCCAAAGACAAGTTATTCAAGCCTTCTTTTGATGTAAAGGTGATCCTCTTTGCAGATTTTTTAGTCTGTAGAGCCAGTAGGGTTAAAGATACCCATAAATTTAAAGACAGCCCAGAAACCTTTGCTCCACCCCTTTTTATGCTGTTAGCAATACAGACTTTCCATTTTTAATACAGCCAGTAAAACTATCTTCATTTATTTATATGTATTTGTAGTTAATGACCTGTGCACGAATTTATTGACTAATAGATGCTATAACGTTCTTAGCAAAACTTTATTGTGCTTATTGCATCATATGCTTATGTGTTGTACACCTTGAATGGTATAAAATCTGTATTCTTTACATTTAAAGACTGAGAAACATAACAAGAAAGCTTATAATTGCTCCATATATTTGAAAACAAGCATTTGCTTGTTTTCTGATGAAATACCAATGCCAATTTAATGAAATGTTTTAACTTCATAGCTTTATAGCAATTACAAAACTGTTACTGCAAATACATAAATGCATTAGGGTTCTAGGCTCATTGTCTCATTCAGGAGGCCACAAAAGGCTAGAAAAAATCTACTAGGTTTCAAACAGAGCAACAAAACCCCTGGTACTTAAAGAATATCTGTGCTGCATAGTTCTTGAATGACTCCAGCGTGCTTTGGAAGGCTTCAAGATGTTTTTATGGCTTTGAGGCCTTAATTGAAAGATGAATGCATTGCTTTTCTGCAGAGACATTAGGTTCACTGGGGGGTTGTTCATGGATTGACTGGTTTGTTGTTGGCTTGTTTGTGGGTTTTGTTGTTTTTGTTTGTTTTAGCTCCTCTGCCCATGGTAGAACAAAACATCTATTACAAAACCAGGCTAATCCAGTGTTCTCTTAAGTTAGTTCCACTTCATGAAGAGGCGGCTCTGGAGAGACCTTATAGCAACCTTCCAGTGCTTCAAGGGGCCTTACTGGAAAGATGGGAAGGGATTTTTTATCAGGGAGTGTAGTGATAGGTTATGGGGTAATGGTTTCAAAGTGAAAGCTGCTGCTATAGCACACTGTCTTGGTTTAGGATAATCTTACTACAGACTGTGAAACTTGAGAGAGAATTTTGTAATGTGTTCATGAAAGTCAGTCAGTTGCCTTTTATTTTTTATTTTTTTTTTGGTAGGATGCTCTGGAAGCTTTGGCAACTCCAGGAGGTCCTGATCAAAAAAACAGGAAACTGAGCACACCTCTCTCTGAAGTCATCAGCAGAAACTTGAAATTGGCACTGGCTAACAGCACAAGGCATACAGTTGCTCTTAGTGCCAGCCCTCAGCTCACCGCTGTGCAGCCTGAAGTGGTAGGAAATTTTGGGTTTGAATTTCTGGAACATAGGCTTAAGAAAACACCATACCTTTTGTGATTTAAGTTACTAAGGAGTTTGTGAATTACGCTTTGTGATCTGTTGGAGTAGAAATACATATTATGCATTCTTCAATAACAGTTAAAGGAAAGAAAGATAAAAGAGTTTCCTCCTGGCAGGCAAAGAATTTTAAGACCTTTTTCTACTGTCTGTACTACTGTCTTGAATATTAAGCAGTTGCTAATTAACATGGTATATAAATATGTACCAGTTTAGGTGTGGTAGTATTGGGATGAGAGGATTTCATCACAATTAGAGTTCCTAGGCTCCAGATAAGCATGATTAAATATTTTGTCTTGAACTAAAGCTAGGAGGTTTTTTTATTTATGCTTGTGGCTTCTTTTCCTATCTTCCTCTGTAAGATGACACTTTCTGCTTACCAGGAGGCACAAGATATGATTGGTTGCTTACCCCCTCGTAAAGCCACATTATGTTATCCTCTTTTGTAGTCACCTTGCCTCTTGGGTCTAATCTACTCTAGTGAGAGGAAGAAAAAAAAAAGATGGAGGATGAAAGGGAGCATTTATGTATTGCTTGCCATATTCATACATGGTTTGCTGTAGAGGAGGGCCAAGAAAGCTAACTGCCTTCAGCAAGGGAAGGCTGTGACTTCTCATTTTCTAGCTCCTTACTCTTACTTTTTTTTTTTTTTTTCAGTCCAGTATAGTAAAATACTTTTGTGCATCAGGTTTCATAATTCCATAATTTTTGTGTTCAGGAAAGGCTTAGTCTGTGACAAAAGGAGCAGAATATCTTCCAGCAAGACTGTCTGAGAGCAAATCTTTTGTCTTTGGGTTCCTAGTGTGTGGAATGATAACAGTGCTGGGTTATGACCATGGAGCTTGGGAACAGCAAAAATAGAAAAAATGTGTTTGTCTTAGTTTTGTTGGTATTGCATATTTTACTGCATGCTATGCTAAATGTTCAAGTATTTTGGAATTGATAGTGAAACCTTCCCACCATAACTCTGCTGTTTTTATCTCTGCTGCTTGAATAGGAAGAAGAGCCCAAGCCTCTAGCCAATGTTGTTATATATGTCAGTAAAAAACTTAGCAAGAAGCAAAGTGAACTGAACACCATTGCAGCTTCTCTCGGGGCAGACTACAGGTATTGACCGATACAAACAGTTTCTAAGCTTCTGTACTGATGTGACTTCTAATATGGAATCAGTCTTTGCATTTTAGTATGCTTTATCTGTGTGACCTTTTGCAATAGCTAAAAATTAGATTTCACCATCCTAAACAATTTTTGTTGCTAAATCAGGCCGTCTGCTTTTAATGTGAAATCAGGACATCTTTCCTCACTGCATCCCCTGTCTCTCTTCTTGATAAGTCTCTCTTGAAAAGGCTGTCCTGAAATCATCCCAGATTGCAGATATTTTTTTTTTTCCTCTTTTTTTTTTTTAAGAAAACTAACACGTTTAGCTTTTGGGTAGTTTAAAAATTGCTTTATATTTCATGTTTTGAATCTGATCTGAATTTGTGATTTAGTGGGAGCAGAATTCTGTCTTAAACCTGATTTACCTATTTTGTTATTGAATTCTATTATAAGTGTTATCATTCATGGTGTGGATGAAGGAGTTGCCCTGTTTGGTAGTAGCTTAGAAATGCTGAAGATACTTGCATTACATAACAAATACTAGTTTTTACTGGTTTTAAATATTAGAATCCTGCATTTTGTTTATTTTGAGCACTGAGGATCAGTATTTCACTTGCAGCTCAATATATCAACAAAAGAAACAGCTCTCTCATCCTGAGTCACACCTACTTTTAGAAACTGATTAAAACAAACCAACCAACACCACCCCCCACCCCCCCCATATGTTTACTAGATTTAGTTTTGTTGACTTTGGGAAGGCAAAAGCCATTTAAGTTGTTCTGTCCTGAAACTGAATTCTGTCTTTTTAGATAAAGAAAGCAGGTTCCTTCTGTTTAGATATAACAATATAGGCAAAACATTATTTGAATGTAAACAAGGGATAGGACGGTTCTTGAGCTGGATTTCTGGTACTTTCTGATAGTCACGATATCTTCCAAGTTGTATTTTGTTTTCTTTTCTAGGTGGTGCTTTGATGAAACAGTGACACACTTCATCTACAAGGGAGGACAAAATGACAACAATAAGGAGTACAAATCCGTTAAGGAACGGGGTGTCCATATTGTTTCAGAACACTGGCTTTTAGAGGTATGGAGCTTGCTTTGTTCACTTATTAAAAATAAAAGAAGCCTAAAACCAGTCACATGGCAGTGGGTTTTCTGTTTGCATTTATACTGAATATGCATAGGAACTGTTTTGAATCTTGTTTTGAATTTATAAATTGAGTGATCGGTTTTCACTGATGTACTTTTACCTTGTTCTCCATGATGAGAAAAGAAATTCTCTTCCATTGAACATTTCTGCTACATATTTCCCAGAATGAGAGTCATGTTTTTCTCTTGTGTAAAGTACCTATTTCAGTGGTGTTTTTATTGTAATTTTCCTTTGTTTAGATGCAAGACTTGCTATCTCCATCAGTTTCTCATTTGTCTTATGTTAACTGATTTTATTACAGAGTGCCCAAGAACATAAACGGCTTCCTGAAGCCCTCTTTCCTCACACTTACAATCCCAAAATGAGCCTGGACATCAGCACAGTGCAAGATGTTAGGGTCACCTCCTCCGGTAAACTTCCGTTGTCTGGAAAACCAGCAGAAGAAAATGAGGTATAACATGTGGTGTGAATTCATGTTCTCTGAAGTGATTTGGATTCAGTAAACTTAATTGTTACATTCACATATTAATAGAAAAATGTTGATGCTTGTTCAGCAATGCCCTGAATCATGTTTAGCTAGTAATTAATAGTAACTATTGCAGATATTCCTTAAGGTTTTTCTGCATTTGTAATATTCCTGTTCTAGGGTGATGAGGGCTAATATAGGTAATTCAGGATTAGAGTGCTTTCCAAATCTGAAATGAGGTAACTCTAGTCTGCCTCCTCTTGCCTTAGGAGACTTTCAGACTGCAGAGCAGGCATTGTCACTGATGCTTCTTTCCACTGCTTGACTGTAATTGCAGTAGCAGAGAGCTCAGATTTAATCTAAGGCAAAATTAATAATCTTCAGCACTTATACAAGTGTTGAACATGGGGAAAAAGTAACAACATTTTGGTGTTTTAGAATTCTACTTGTCTTTATTGTTTTTAGATTATTCTAGTAGATGAAGATGATGCTGAAGATGATGTAACTACTGACCAAATAAAGGAAACAGTCACTGCAGAGGAAGAACAAATTGTAACGAGTGAATCCAAAGGAGGTAAATGTAAATCCTCATTTTCAAAATAGCTCTGGAACATCAGACTAATCAACATTCAGCATCTAAAACTGTACAAGGCTTAAGATCTGGAAGCTCTAGGTACCATATTTATATATCAGTCAAGTACTCCTTGCCTTATTGTTGCTGGATGAGAGGAAGGGGTTTTGCTCTCTATTTTAAAAGACTTTGTCAGTCCATAGGAAAATCACAGTAATCCACTGCAAGTTACTTAATTGCCATTTCTTTGTTTTTAAAACACTGAAGTTTCTTTAACATGACAAATGAGTGGTTTAGAGCATACCTTTTTTGTTATGTAAATAAATGTGTTACAGTAGAATTGTGAATGTAAGTTAGATCATGTGTGCGAATTCAGAAGTCGGCCAGATTGAGATATCAGTTTGTGTCTCGGAATAGGTGACTTTGGGCATATGTAGTTTTCCTAGATATTTTTTCCCAGATAACTTTTCCTCTCCTTGATGCATTGGGTTTTGTCCTAGTGCAGGGGGGGAAGTTGGAATTTTTGTTACTTTTCACTTACTACAATAAGACAATCTTCATCTTACCTTTTTTTTCCTTCTCTTAAGTTTTAACCCAAGCCCTAGAAATGAGGGAGAACTTCCAAAGGCAGCTACAGGAGATCATGTCAGCCACATCACTAGTGAAACCACAAGGGCAGAGGGGATCCCTCTCAAGGAACAGTTTGGATGGTTCTCCAGCAACACCTGATAGCACACGGTCTGTGCGAAATGGCCGCAGTAGGGTCTTGGAAGCTCTAAGGTATTGATTTGTGTTTCAGAGTACCTTATTTTGTCCTCCTGAGGTGCACTTAGACATTAATTGAAATGTTAATAAGTCTGAAGGGTCTTCAGATGTATTGTCTTTTGTTACGGATGTGTTGAAGTTGCTTCTCTTAAAATTCAAAATCTTTATCTGTACATGCTGGATGAAGTGAGAATGTTGTCTTAATCCAGAGTGGGTATCTTTTCTTTTTCAAAAAATCATAGAACAGTAAGTATGATTGCTTTTTAGTTTTGAACTGAGTGATACAAACAGATTTATTTCTCTTCAGATGAGTGTTCTTAGAGATTGTGAAAAAAGCAGTGCTGCACTATTTCAGTACATAGGCCGTATGCAAACAGTAGGCATTCCTGCAAACAACATTCCACTGTGAATTTTTCTCCTCTTTTTCTTTTCTTGTTAAACAGAGAATAGGATTCAAACTCTTAACAACGTGGACCTACAGTGAGAGTGATGGAAGTTACTCCTTAAGCTTGGTGTTTATTTGCAAATCAGTAGGCTCAGTCAAGAGCAGACTACTCTGATTTTGGAATAATTTATCAAAATGATATAAAATAAAAACATGCTTTGTTTGCCTTTTTTCCAGTCTCGCTGACACTTGAACTCATAAAGCCAGGCTGACAGAGATGCTTTTATACTGAAATTTACCCCTTTCTCAGCCATGCTTTCTAATAATGAGGTCACCTGGATGCTACAGTTGATGTGCCCATTGCCTTCTCATATGGTAGTCTTCTGTAAAACAAATGGATAGTGAAGGTATTTGTGTGTTTTTCCCTAGGCAGTCCCGTCAGGTTCTCACAGATGTAAACACGGAGCCGTCCCAGAGTGAGCAGATCATCTGGGATGATCCTACTGCAAGAGAAGAGAGAGCCAGACTTGTCAGCAACTTCCAGTGGCCTAATAGTCCTTCCCAGTACACTGAGCAAGGTCTAAGTAACGCCAACAAGAACATGGAAGAGTCTGCCTTGAAAAGATCTTTCACCGATTCAGAGATTGCTGGTATGGGTGGAATCAGAAATGCAATATCCTTGTTCTTTGCTTCAGCATCCATTTGATTGTGGGGACTTAAAAAATACAGTAGTGTTTGAATACTACTTTAAAAAAAGAAAGAAATGAGCATTGTTGGCATTTCTTGAATGCCAAAAGTACAATTTTCCATCTTTGAGCCCCATTATGTGTTGCTTTTTTTAAGGAGAAGCTTTCCTATCCATTTGCTATTTGTGGTCAAACACCAAAGCAGCACTTGTCTAAAAATAGTCTGTGACACCTTTAGGAAATCTTCCAAATTTTTGTTTGCAACCACAGCTGATTTTCAGGTAACATTTTGGTTGAGTATAGTGGAATTTGAATGGGAATACCAGGAGCAAAATACTTTTAACTGTAGTGGAAATATTCATAGGTGAAGAATGGCGATACAGAAAAAGACAACCTCCCAGAGGTCTCAAATTGATGGCTTTCTATGCTTGTGAGTGATCCTTTGTGGCAACGGTCTCCCTGAAAACTGACCTTGTCCTAGAGGAGGCTGAAGAAAGTTAGCTGGTTGCATTTAATTGATTTTTTTTGACTCAGCCAAACTCAGTGTGATTAGCCAAAGAAATAAGGCCACTTGACATTGTGGGGGTTGTTTGGTTTGGGGTTTTTTGTTTGTTTGCTTTGGTGTTGTTTTTGTTATTTGTTGGGGTTTTTTCCAAAGAAAGCCATCTAGAGATATGAGTCTTGTAATATTGCAGTGGGTGGTTTCTGGTATAAGGAAGAGCATCTTTATGAAAGGCAACAGTGAACTGCAGCTTTACGTGTTATAGCAGCAGTTGTGCTTTGTCCTTTTAGGATAGATACCTTTTTAATTTATTTTTTTCCCCACTTTATCCATAATTCTTCTCAGCCAAAGGTAAGTCATGCACCACTGCTTTGCTTTCACAGCTGTTCCTGAGGATGGGCGTGGAGATTTGGTAGAAGGTCTAAAGAATCCTGTGTGCATAGATCCTGAAACACCAATTAAAGATCACTTGATCCCCACTCCACAGGCCCCCAGCATTGCTTTCCCACTGGCTAACCCTCCTGTGGCACCACAGCCCAAAGAAAAGGTTTGTTACATGAACAAATATGATTTGCATTCTGGGAGACATAGTGACGCTTTAAGAAGTTTTGAACTTGATGGTAAATATAGAATAGGTGAATATTTTCATGTCAAGCCTTGAAGTGGATTACTTTGGGCAGTTCTATTTCTCTTTCCCCATTTTCTTCAAGATTTTGAACAAATAATGTTTGCTCAGACAAACAGAGCCTTTAGTCCTGTTAGTTCCTGCTGGAATGCTGAGGTAGCCTTTAGAGTGGAGAGGCACTATGTGTGTTAGTTAGAACTCCAGTCACATTAGGATGATGGAAAAAAAGTTTAGGTCTCTGTTTCCTTGGGGGCATCTGAATTTATGTTTAGGTGCAAATGGAAAATTATTTTTCTGCCAACAATCTGGCTTAAAATTCTACTATTTTACAGCAGACTTGGAAGGGGCAGGAAAATGTATAGAGTTTTTTGCCTATGACAGTTAGTTCAGTTGTGCCCTGGAGAAAGGGGGAAACAAGAAGATGTTAAGCAGGAGCCTAACATTGTTTTGATAAGATCCAAGCTTTTTGTCAAGTGATTGACAGGTTTGGTTCTCCTTTATCTGGCTAAAAGAAAACCCAGGATGTTTGGCAGAGAAATAGCCAACTGTCAACCTCATCTTTCTGCCATATTTTCAGAATCTGTTTCTGTATTTCTAGGCTGCTACAGAAGATGAGAAGGCTGATGAAGAACCAGAAAAACCCCGTAAATTTCAGCTGTCTTCTCTTAATCCTCAAGAAAGATTTGATTACTGCCATCTGATTGAGGAATTAGGTACCAGATGTTTGTGAAATGCAAAGAATTAGTATGTGTCTGTATGTGTCAGGTCAGCTACAGCTCATTGGGGGAAAAGAAAGGGCTTCTGTTAGTGACACATCAGCTTTGAGGTCTCAAATTTATGGCTTTGTGTGCTTGTGAGTGATTCTTTGAATATATTGTTATTATGTGAACATTCAGCTTTGCCATGAAACAGCAGTGGTTTTGTCTTCTGGCAGTTTTCTTTTAGCTGTCTCCACAACAACTTCGTTCTTTGCTGTTGGGAGTGCCCAGGAGCTGCTGTCCTCTGGTGTGTCTCTCATTTCTGTCTGTGCTACAGTGGCACTTTATTTTTATCAGAGCCACTCTAATAGAACATCTGTCTGCTTCTCCTTCCTTGCCAGCTTCTGCCCATGTCACTTCAGTGATAACACTTTCAGTGTAGATTTGAGTTCAGTATACTTTGATCCAAATTCAAGTAATTCTCACTTTGAGTTGATCTTGCTGTGGTACAGTGTGACCCTTACATAATTTGCATCAAATTCATGCCTCAATTCAAGGTGGGCTAGTACTTGAGAAGCAGTGCTTTGATCCAAGTTGCACACACATCGTCGTGGGACATCCTCTTCGAAATGAAAAATTCTTGGCTTCGATGGCAGCTGGAAAGTGGGTGCTTCATCGTTCCTACCTGGAGGCATGTAGAGGTGCTGGCTGCTTTGTTCAGGCATGTGCCCTTGTTACTGAGAAATTAGTATCTTGAACATTTTCATGTTTTATTTTATTTTGCACTACTAGGAAAGGAATTAACCTCTCTTTGGAGGTACAGGATAAATTAAATACCTGTACATTTCACAGATGCTTCTGAAAATTGAAGCTTGAGGACCTTCTGGTAAATTCTCCCTTTTTATCAGCTAAACTTGCATGCACCATGTAACACCAGGAATTAAATCTTGATCTTTTCAATAAATGAACAGATTGTAGAGTTGAATTATTTAAACTCTTACCACATACACAGATAACTGCAAGAGGAGGCTGGCTGGGTACGTGAGTTGACTTAGATACATATGTGCAATTAAGAGCCATGTATCTGAGTGTGCCTGCAGCTGTTTGGGCCAGATAAATTCAATACAAAAAGCTAGAGCTGGGATTTGGTCTGGGGTGAGGTTTCTTGTTTGGTTTTTCTTTTTTGGTGTGTGGTTTTGTTTTTTTTATGTTTCTGTTAGCAGAGTTGGCAGGACTGCTTTCTAATTCAAGCTTATGATTGTTCTAGGAAGAAGATTATGAGTGGGGAAGTAGTTCCATACTTAATGTTTTGCCTGGAATCAATGTAAACCAGAAGAAACTAGCACTTGCAGCCATGAGGTGGAGGAAAAAAATACATAAAGGGAGGCAAGAAACTGGCATTGTCGAGGTACGGTATTGTTAGAGGTATTTAGGTACTCGTGCAGCGTTAAGTTGTACAGCGCGGGTGAACAGGACAGGGAGTGTCACCTCTGAGTGTCACCTCTCTTGAGTCAACACTCAGTAATTTCACTGGCAGGGGCAGGTAATCTGCCTCGTTATTAAAACCAAAATGATTTAGCTGCATATGTTCTAGTTACATAATTTTGGTTTTTAAGAGACTTCTAATGCTGATACATTAAAAGCTGTAATCTCCTCCTGAACCAGTGTTGACGTTTTGCAGAGCAGTAACAGAAATGCTGTGCTGTGCGCTACAGGTGAGCACAGCTCTCCAGACAGTGTTTTCGGAGCTCTAGCAGCGAGCACACTGCCGTGCTTCAAACCAGGCCCAAGCTCACACCTTTCCTAAAGCACTGCCCCCGATGTTTACAGCGCAGGTTCCACAGTCTGTCAGTGAGAGGTTTTTTGTAAATAGGACTTGGGCTCCCCAAAGCCTTTTAACTCCTCTCTCAATCAGGCATTGCAGTCCAGTGTTCGCTGAAAGGTAGAAATGCTGCTGCTGTTTCAGTTGCATCAGGAGAAATCTCAACTTAATGTATTTTACCTTTTGAAACTAAATGCTTGTCACAAACCCCCTGCAACCCCTGCACCCCTTGCCTAACTGGAAACTGCAGTGAGTGCTGCTAGGAGGCAACCAGTTGGCCCAAGGTGCCTTTACTGTAGCTGAGTAATGTCGTGCATGGGATGGGGGGAAACTTTCCAAGTAGCTGTTTCTCTTCAGATGTGTTTCTGAAAATGAGCATCTGGTGCTCTGGATTAAATATTCATTGCCAAGAGTCTTTTGGGGGGTTGGTTTGCCCATAGTTGTATGTTCTGTGGGTTTTTCTCTGCCACTTAAAGACAAAACAAAGTGATAGGAAAACTTTATCTGATGAGTGTTATCAAAAGGGACAAATGATAGATCCACTAAGCCTTTGTACTTTTTTAGTACTAACATACTTTTGACTAAATTGAATCTTCTACCTAGGGAGCTTTCAGTGGCTGGAAAGTGATCCTGAATGTTGATCAAACCAAGGAAGCAGGATTCAGGCGCCTTCTTCAGTCAGGAGGAGCAAAGGTAAGTAGTTCTTGGAAAAAAACTAGTTAAATATACATATGTTCATTTTTTTTTTAGTTTCTGTTGAATTCTGCTGGGTATTTTCCATGTGAGTAAAAAGGTCTTAACCAACTGAATTGCTTAGATGGGATAGTTGAGGCAGAGGGTGGGAGGGAAAAGCTGTGTCATCTTCATTTTGCAAGTGGTCAGGCAGAGCAGCATGTCACAAAAGTCAGTAGTGCTGGTGGGAGCTGAGGACAGAATTTTGGTGTCCTGCTCTGATGAGAAGGATCATCCTTCTTGAAGGGTATGTGGTGGTACAGAATGCAGCTGGAAATCATAGGATCGTAGATCATTTTGGTTGGAAGAGACCTTCAAGATTGACTCCAGCCATTAACCCAGCACTGTCAGGTTGCTGAGCAGCCTGGTCCAGGACTTCACAACACTTTTGGGAAAGAAATTGTTCCTCATGTACAACCGGAACTGTAGACACACTCCAGCCCCTTCTTGGACTGAGGGACCCAAAACTGAACCCAGGATTCAAGGTGCAGCCTCCCCAGTGCCCAGTATAAGGGAACATGGTTAGCTAGTTAATTTGATAAGGGAAATAATAGGTTATGAACTGCATTTGTCTCGGGGAAGAAATACAAACTCATTTTTGTCTGTCGTATTTTACTCTGTAGGTATTTTCTGGTCATTCTGCAACTCTCTTTAAAGAGGTGACTCATCTTTTTGCCGACTTCAGCAAGCTGAAGCCAGATGACACCAGGGTTAATATAGCAGAGGCAGCAGCCCAAGGGGTGAACTGCCTGAAACCCGAGTACATCGCTGACTACCTCATCCAGGTGAGCATGCCTGGGGTGTTCCTCACCTACTCAGGGGGTGCTCTTCATCTGTCCTACAGGCAAAGGGGGCAGGTCCCTCACTTCCAGCACCCTCAGCCACCCAGTGCCTCTAAAGGGGACTGCTTGGGTGCCTCCTTGGCATCAGAAAACTAATGAGCAGTTTCTTCTCAGAAGCTTCTTGAGCTAAACAAAGACATGGGCTAATCCACTTTTTTTTTTTTTTCCTTTTTTTCTTCGCCTCTATTGAAGGACCCACCTCCCCCAGTCGAGTCATACTGTCTGCCTGAAGCTGGATCTTACCTTCGGAATAAGACAGAAATTGGAACTGGATTATCCCAGAAAAGAAAAGCACTGGAAGAAATGAGTGGAGTCAAGCGATCCAGAATACACTGAGCAAATTCTGTGCTTTTGATTTGTACATTTCTAAATTCATATTTATATTCTTTATTTCTCACCACAAAAATTAAAAAAAGCTTTTGAGTTTCACTTCTAATTTGTGTTGAGATTAAAATAATTTTACAGTACTACTACTCATAGTAAAGATTGCTTTGGTTATAAGGAGCATCTAAAAGTATGGCAAGAGTTCATCCAAAAAAACACTTCTCTCCAGAATGTCCTAACTATCCCATTAATGATTTTGGTTAGGGACACTGTTTTATAAGAAATACTTAGAAAGGTGTTTATCACATTTTTTTATCTGTGTGTTGTGGGGAAAATAGCACTGGGTAAGAATCCTGTTGCATTTCTCACACAGTAATGGACTTGGCTTTTGCATTAATTTTTCCTCTTTTGGTATTTTCTATTGGAGGAGAAAAGGGAAATCAAACAAAAAGATCTGACTTGTAAATTTTTGTACTAATACAGTGTGTAATAAATATTTCTGTAAAACAGAGATGCTGTTTAGGTGCTGCCATTCTGAGTGCTAGTGGGTTTGTTCGACAAATGCAGAACCAGCCCTGACCAGCGCTGAAGTTGTTCTGACCATGCTCCCTGTTTGAGTCTTTGACTGGAACCAAAGGCAGAACAAAAATGTTAATTTGCAGACACTGGAAATGTTCTTAGTCAGACAACTGCAGTATTTGAGAAACTGACCTTTCGGTAACAATGGGGTCGGGATCTCTGTTTACTGAGCTGACTGTAGGTTGTTGCACTGTGTTAGTCTGGGTAAGAAGTGCTTCAGCAATGTGAAGAGCTGTATTTAAGTAGCTAGAATTGCTGCAGCTTGTTGGAACTTTTGTGCATGGGACCAGTGGAGTTGTCTGTGGAAACAGCTGTAACATCTTTAAAGTCTGTTTTATTTACCTTTTTATTTTTTTCAGAGGGGTAGTAGGTTCTTTTATTTTCTAGCTGCTGAATATCGTTTTTAGAGTCTTTGCATCAGTATCCGTTGCAGGTAGAAGACAGGAGCCCCAAGCATCTAAGCCCTGTGCAGTCTGGAGAACCTTGCTCTAGGCTTGGAGAAGGAGCCCCTTGCTGGGAAAGGGACAAGGGACCAGAGCTGTGTGTGACCCAGGTGAGAGAGAACAGGACAGCAACCTCCCTCTACATGCAAGGCTGTGCGCTGTGTTGCTGCTTCCTACTTCAGTGCAGTGGGTGTTTTTTCAGGGAGCTTGGGATGACCTGCAGGAGTTGTTGGGAAGTACAAAAGATACCCATGAATGTGAAGGATTTGATTGATTTTTTTTTTGTGTGTTTTAACGAGATATCTGTGCCCTTCTTAGGCTGTGGCAAGATTGCAGTGTTGAGCTGCAGTGACTTCAGTCCTGGCACCTGCTTTGCTTTTCTTAACAGCTTCATGCTTTTTGTAACTTCTGGATGTGAAACATCTCTGACTTGCTCTAAGTCCACACTACTGAAAATAATGCTGCTGTGCGTGCCTTAAATCAGATTTTTAATTAACTTTGTATTTCTCTGGCAATTCTCCGTTGTACCTCCAAAAGCTGCTTTGCACTTTAGGTAGGTGTGGACAGTAGTGGGGTCCTGTGATTTCATTATATGGTGGGGTTTTTTTCTTCCAGCCCTCAGAAGAAGCTGTTGTGGATGGGTGGTGTTGCTATTCCCACTTCACAGATAAGAAACCACTCCCTGACCCACTTAACTAATCTTTAAAGAAGTCCTGGAGACATGCATTTCCTGCAGCTGCTGTGAATCCTGGGGGCAGGGCAGAAGGGGAGCAGCTAAAATCAGACACACACCAACCCCCCGGTGGGATCTGAGCACTCTTTGCTCTGCAGCCATCGGCTCAGTGCCCAGCTGCACTGCCCCAGTGGACATGGGCTGGAAACAGGCACCAGGAAGGAAGGAGGACAGCGAGGGAGTGCTGGGGAGAACAAAAGCCAGACAAACTTGGAGGTACAAATTCAGTCGGTGTTGTTAAGATTTATTATTTTCTTCAGCTTTCTTCACAGGAAACATCACAAAAGTGCTTTACAGCGTTTGATAGCAAAGGACAACAGCAGGTGTGTGCACTGCACAGGTAGAAGTTGTCCTATGCAGAAGCCATGATAGGTAAACCAGGGTGAAAAAATGTACTGACAAAAATATATATAGTACAGGTTTTGAACTTAAATTATGACTATAAACATATAATTATATAAATATACAGGCACCATCAGGTCCCTGTGTGAACTGAGGGGGCCATACAGGGATCCTCAGAAATAGATCATGTTGTACTCTGCTGAAATGAGTGTCTGCTGTGCTCAGTAACCCCTTCCCCAGCCAGACAGCATCATTCTGCACTACAGTGAGCATTCCAATAGCTTCATTTCTTCAGGTTAAGTCTGGTGGAGAGATGTTCTGGTACATGGCTGAAAGCAAATTCAGTTTTTGGTTGTTTTTTTTTTTTTCTTCACTCAGAGAGGTATCCTTTTTCTGTTCTTTACTCACTAAAGTAATAAAAATGCTTTAGGCTGGACCCTGCTGTCCAGATGAGATGGTTTTGTTAGAACTAGCATGTTACCAGTCATACAACCCTACCCCTTGGCACAGCTGAACTGTGTTGTGACCAGAGCTAATGCCTTCATTTTTTTCTGTATTCTGTGGGAGTTAGGTGCCTTTTCAGGTCTAGGTTTAAATTCAAGGAGATCCCATGTACTTGCTAAGCAGTTTTGCAATAGATGGAGCTGTGTTCAGACTGCTCGAGCCCTGGCTGAAGAAATGCAGCATGATGGAGGCTCGGGAGTTGTTGCTCACAGAGCTGCTTTCTAAGTAACTGGTGAATAATTCAAGCACCCAGCTAGAAATCCTTGTCATGGTCATATGCAGATGAACAAAAGAAGGAGGGTACGCTCTAGGGTGAAGAAGGCAAATCAAGAACTTTTTGCTAGGCTGTGAGTTGCAGAAAAAAAGCTAGCAGAGATGGTTATCTAGAAAACACTGTCACACCAGTTTACAAAGCCAGTTTGCCTTTTACCTAATTCCCAGGTTAAAGAGACAGTGCACAGTCAGACTAGTCAGTCCTGAAGGTTCTGGGTGGTTAGTAAATAACTAAGAATTTAAAGCAGCAAGACAGGGCTTTGGTGAGTGTTTCAGCTTTGTGGGGAAGGGTACGAAGTACTACAAGCTGTACAATCCAAGAGGCATGAGCCTTCCCTTACGCCGCTGCCTGTGTGTTCAGAAACATGGAGTTACTGGTAAATGCAGTCAGCACTGAAAGGCTTAACCGTATTTGCAGTTCTCTGAAGTACAAGATGTACTTCAGAAAGATGAGGATGTGAGGAGATAAACAATCCAAAAAGCCTGAGCCTGCTCCCAGTGTTGCTGCACTCACCTTCATCTCAAATGCTGTAATCTCATTTCGATGGCCAGTTCAATACGACAACAGGTACATGAGACTAAGCCTGGCTGAGCTCAGCTGGTTGCTGGACAGAATCCACATAACACATCTGCTTTGCATCTGCTTTACCTCTGCCACAAATAGAGAGCAGTGTAACCCAGGAATTTAAATCAGGTTTCCTACAGGGCTTGTTCCCTCATGCTTGACTCTACCTGTTTTATCTAGATTTCAGGTGAGAAGATTGCAAATCAAGTTTTCATGAGACTGATCTCAAGCAACAGATGCAACTCCGCTGAAACCAGTGAAGTTAAGCTCTAGGAGATCTGATGCATATGTGTTTTACCTGATCTTCAGTTCATTTGTTCTCTTCTGTCAGCCTGTTTTTATGGTTTGAATCATTTTGTTATGTTTATATATACTCTGAAAGAGATAAAGAATGAGTGATTTGCTTCAATTAAAAAAAGGAAGCTTATGAAAACAGTAACTAGCAGTTTTCAGGAGGCCAATTATTGAAATGAAGCAGTTATAACTCAATGACTTTAAAGCTATACCTGAACTAGAAAGAAAATTCGATACAGAACATAGGAGATAAGAAACAGACCAGAGAAGGTCCAGTTGAGTAAAAGTAAGAGCATGCCCTGCTAATCCCTAGTAGAACAATGAATTATATACAGAAACTGAAGACTTCAGCATAAGGGATGGCAAAGACCGAGCCTACTGGAAGTTACTGGGTTTGCCAGCCCTGGGGAAGATGGCAAGTGCCATGACAAACTGACTCACTCTGTCACCTTGGCAACTCTCTGGCTAGTGAATGGCAACAGAAAAACCCCTGGCAATGAATACTGGATGGGCTTTAAAACACTCATACATGCTCTGGTGGATTCTGAGTTAGTTGTGATCTTTCAAGGGGACGGTCTAGGCATCACCATGGGCAGCTAGATGAAGACATCTGCTCAACGTGTAGTTGCAGTCAAGAAGGCGAGTAAGATGTTAGGCTGTATTAAAGACAGAACAATATGGAAAAGTATTATAGCATGTATGTTTCTCTGAGTCCTCAATGAATAATTGCAGTTTCATCAGCACCTTGAAAAAAGTGACAGAAAAATACAGGGAAGAAAGACTGTCAGAAGCAGCTCTTTGTAGCTGGAAAGACAGCAAGACCACCATACTTTAGTTAAGAGGGGAAAAGACTAAATGATAGAAATCATACAAGTAATTTTCCCCCACCCTATAACAGGATCTATACCTCAAAGCCATTGTAAGCCACCTACCAATCTGCTGACCTCAATATCACCTGTGTTTGCCACCAAAAAGTCCCCAGGGTTACTCTTTAATGCTTATTATGCAGCGAGTTAAACACTTCCTCTGAAATGACTGCCGTAGTTTGTTGAAATTTAACAGTAAGCATTCATGACAGAGAATTGTCACAGCTGATGCACTGTAACAACTGTTCTAGAGGTGCTGCAATGATTAAAAAAAGGACAGGAGTAAAAGCTGAGCCATGAACCCTGAAATCACCAGCAACAGCAAACAGAGGGCATATTCATAATATCATCTTTGGGTTCCTTCAGCTGCAGTGAACGAATAAAACAGGAGAGAATAGTAAAATGAGCCATCACCCCTTCTCTGTCTGTATTCCCTTCTCTCCTTAGCCCTCAGCTCAAACTTCTGATTTGTTTCACAAACACTTCTCCATGGGCAACTCTTTCCCTTTGGTTTATTCCCTTCATTTTCTCCTCTACAGCCTGCCTTAATACCAGATCTGTAGGAGTTTTGAAGTTAAGGTTATTGTCTCTCCTGTATTTTCACTGTATTCACTCACTGGGGAGGGGGCGAGAAAATGACATTCCTACCAAGAAGTACCACTTAGTGTCCTGACAGAAATACATACTTTCAGGAGGGAACATTTCTAGTTCATGTAGTTTGAACCCGCTTTAAACCAGCCACATTGTGAGCTGGTTATCAACTGGGAGCAGGATCTTATTTCAGTCAGATGGGTTACAAAATAGGGCACTATTGCTTTTAATGTATTCCTCAAAGCCTCATATACCACTCCAGTTGTACAGATAATTAGAGAGGAAATACCAAGTTACGAGTGCTCAGCCTGAGCTTCCTCTTACCCATACATACTGAGGTCTAATTACCCAATACTTGAATAGAACGCGTTCTGTAGAAATAAGCCTTTCCTAAGTAGTACTAAAATACTGTCCTCCATCAGCCCCAGCCCTTGACAGAGAACAGCTCTGGCCTTGCAACACTCCTGTGAGGTAGGCTGGTGGGGTTTTTTTTTGGCACAACTGGGAAAGCTGAGGCAAAGTGAAACTTAATTACTTGGAAGTTAACCCAGCAGCTCAGGGGAAAACCAAGGCCAAATCTCACTTTCCTGGTCCTGTGCTCTTGCTACAAGATAGGCTGGCTTCTTTTCTGTGCACACAGTTGTGGTATGTTTTTAATACCTGCATTCTGGCTGAGCAGCCCTTTGAACTTCATTAACCTTGCTGTGTCCACAGAGGTTCTAAGCATCTGAACACAAAGCCATGATATACATACCATTGGAAGGTGCTTCTCAAAAGAAGGAAAGGTCTTCATAGAAATTTCCATCAGCTTTTTATCATGCAGACATGAAAACTGTTTTTTTAATTATGAAGTTATTTCCTAATAAGATTGCTGAACTACCTTGGAATCTGGCTCTTCTCAGTCCTCCCTTTAGGCAGCTGGTTGGACACCTTTGTACCAATGCACAATTGTACCTTTTCCTCATTCTTCTCTTGATAAGTGAAAAAAACAGGCTGTCTTCCCTGAGTACTGAACTTCACACACCTTTGCTGATGTGAAGTCAGGTGGCTGTCACTTGTGAACATGGCGATTACCCACACAGCACTTCTGCCATCCAGCCATGTATAACCTACTACACCTCAGCCTACACCTTTAATACATCATCTAGAAAACAGCCTCCCTCGTCCCTTTTCCCTTATGCATACCTTCCGTGGTTTGTGTAATTTCCCCTCTATTTCACTTCAAAATAACCTGGTAGAACTACACTTGGTGCTTCAGAAGCCAAATTCTAGATACATGATAGTCAGGGCTTACCCACATCAGTATCCCACTCCCTAGTTGTTTTATGCTGTCATTTCTTCTCCCCTCAGCTAGCACTTGCGACTTCTCACATTAACTGTGATACAGACAAGCTGATTAACTTTTTCTGAACAATTTATTGTCAAATACATGTCAGATTTCCTTCCCCTTTGTACACACCTGATTTATCTATCTGAAGTTTAAATACGCATGTAATTATTTTCTCATGTTCCCACATAAAGACTCAATTTACCATTAAAATCAATTTGTGGAATTAACCCGGTTGTGAAATAAAAAGCTGAGAACAGAGAAGGACAAGTCAGGCCATGAAATGGGGATTGTGGCTGTTCATAAAGATTTTTAAATACTTGAAGTGGTTTGGGTAAAATTTAGTTTCTTGGGCATCTGATACTAGCCAGTCATGTAAAACATGAGGTATTCATTTCTCTGACCCTGTCAATCCTGGAAAGAATAATATAACTACCTTGTAAACAAACACCTTTTAAGCACATGGTGCTCTACTGGTCTACAAAAGAAGTCATCTGCTTCATTTTTGTTATGGTATTTGACAGAAAACCACAAACAAGTTAAAACTCCTCAACCAGGTTGAAATTAATACCAAAAAAATGCATCTATTGCAAAAGCTCAGCTAAGTGAACCCTGAGGTGTGCAGCCCTATCCAATGAATATCGTGTTTACTTGACCTCAGCAGGACAGATTATGGTTAAAGTTTCCCAGAGCCAGCAGATGCCATCACGTCCCAAAGCCCCAAGTCCCTGTGGTGCCAGGTCTCCAACACAGTTTGTACCATTAAAAAGATAATCCATTCACAAGTTTTGCAAGAGGGTGACTTTCAGCATGACTGGTAATGCTACAAGACCAAACGGAAACAGCAGGAGAGTCACTTTTAGCTGTCAAAACTCCTTTGTGAGTCAGCTTAAACATGGCACAGCTAAACTGGAGGGGAGTGGGGGCAAAACTAATCCTCTCCTACAGTTAGCATCAGCTCAAGTAAATAGAGATGCCAGACTCCTATAGCAGGCATTTGAGAAGTCCAACTTTATTAAAATTGTCTAGTTTTTGGCATTTTCACATTCCTTAAATACAGACAATATCACCAAGAACCACAAATCCAAACTGTTCCTTTGCCAGTACGTACTGGACATTTATATGTTCTATCACCAAGTCAGTAATTTCATGACTGTGTTTTTATTTTAAGCCAGAGAAAGTAAAATGGAACCTTTAAATTGGAAAGGAGTAACAAACCCACTATAAAAAAAAAAAAAAAA
>VWZY01012123.1:164935-182530 GCA_013399075.1 Chloroceryle aenea
TTCTGACTCAGATCAGGGATCAGAAACACTGCTCTGTGATTTGCCCTGTCCTATCAAAGCAAACCCTTTTGCCTCTGGCAGTGAGCCCACGTGGTCCCATTATCTGACCTAAAGTCTGATGAAAATGAATGGCTTTGAGGGAATTGGGAACATTCGATGGCAAAAGTAACATTAAACCCTGTGAGCTGCACAGTGCCACTCAGAGGTATATTAATGGCGAATTTTGGAGGCTGAATCTGTGTAAAATGGCTTTTGGACTGCAGCAAAAGCAGCAAAAACAGAAACAGGGAATAGCTGGTGATTTGCCACTGCCTGGATTTCTGCCTCTAATACAGAGACAAACTATTTTAAAAGTGCTTTTCAGTAATAATCTTGTGGTGTTATCAAGGCATCTGAGGTGATTCTTACCTACCCCACAGTGCATGTCTTTACCAGAACCCTGTTACCACACTCCTGAGAACTTGGTCCATACCCAACTCCCCTCTTCAGAGACTGTCAGCTAATGCCAAATGATCACTGAGAAAGTCCAGGGCTTTCCAACACTGCACACAAAACTGAACTGTGCCATCTAAGTCAAAATCCTATAGTCTAATGTTTGGAAAGCATCAGGGGTGAATGTGGCAGTGGGAGCCATCAGGCATCAGCCTTTCAGCCCTCCTGGAAATCAGCTGCATACGCTTTAAGTCTGACAGTGAACCCAAAGGATAAATAATGACGTGGTAGTTTCTGTGCTGAAACCAGGGTTCCTGAAAAATTCTTCCTGATTTGCAGGAGCTGTGAAAGCCCTTTCCTGGTCTTCAGAAGAAGGGATGTAAGACTTCCATCTAGTGGCTCTTTTGTTTGATTTAATGCTCCTAATAGTAAACGGATGCAAACATGCAGCATTAGGGTGACAGATCCATAGCCACTTTGCTAACACAATAACATCCTTGATGCAGCAGTTCAGGAAACAACCTCCTTGGAGTTTGCTGGCATTCAGAAGGCTTGCAATGCTTCAGGCACTTGGATGTTCCCTCCTCTGCCTAGAAATCAGAAGGCAGTGCTGTTCTTCCTTGCAGGGCTTCTGTGAGGCTTAAGTCACTGATGCTTGTGTGGCATATAAACAGCCCAAATGGGCAGTGTTATAAAAATGCAAATATTATTACTAATAGTAGCTCTTTAAGTCACATACTGTCTTTTGACACTTGGATCTGTGATGCACATATACCTTTTGAACACAATATTTTTCAGCTCTTGAATGAATGCTCTATTTATGTGGTGTAAAACGTCTTAACTAGAAAGTGGCAGTAATATCCTCTGAGTTCACTGTGGTATTATGGACATGAAAATGAAATTTTAATTTTTAGAAAAAAGACATAAAAATCTGCATCCAGGTACTGACCCATTTAAAGGGTTACAAATGGCAACATGGAAAATCAGCTGCTTAGAGGGGATTTGCAGACTCCAGCCTTGATAAAGGGTGAGGTGATACGGACACTTAGCAGGAGAACTTATCCCTGGTAACTAGCAGATTTTGATTTTTAACAGAGATCTGACTAAGTCTGGCATTGCAAGATTTGCTATGCCTTTTGAATTCTTAGCTGTGCTTTGCTGATAGTTTTGTGTAGTTTTGCTATTCTTACAAATGCTTAAATCCTTTCTGAATGCTGCTAAATTTGTGGCCTCGGGTGTGGCCTGTGATAAGGCATCTCATAGTTCAATTGTTCGCATGATGGAAAATTATCTGGCTTTTAGTTCACTTCGGTTAAAGCAAACGATGCCTCCACGAAGAAAGTCCGGAAGATGCTGGCCTAGTCTTTCTGTATGCAGAAAGAAATGGTGGATTTCAGCTCATTGCCTCTAAAACATTGTAATTCACAGCTAAATTAGCTTAAAAACCTGCAACCCTGTGCCTGCTGCTCAGCTGCTAAGCAGTAAACTTGTAATGCTTTCAGTCATGCTTTCCATGTGGAAAGCTTCTCAGAGCCTGAAGGAGGAAAACTTAGAGGTACAAGAGTGGGTTTTCTTGCATTGCCTTTGGAAAGGTAATACCCAGAGAGAGGGTGGGAAGATTGATGGGCATTTTGTTGATTGCTGCTGCATCCAAGAAAAGACAACTACATTTATACATTGAATATTTTATAAGTAAACAGGACTGCATAAAAGAATGCCTGGTTCTCATAGCAGGAGATACCTCTTAAATAAACCATTGGTAGAAACTAATGTTGCACAAGCACAAGAAAACCAGCTCACCTCCTACCTCACAGCTGTGTGTGAGGGTAGCCCAGTGTTACACTACTGGAGGGGGCTGAGAGGACATAGTTAGAGCTAATATACTGCCATCTTCTCTGTGGCAGTTGACTAAGATCTGTGCCATTTTGTGGCAGTTTGTGATGCCTTCAGATTAGCAGCAAAATGCTATTTCACCTGTTTACAGACACTAGTCACACACTGTGTCAGGTTAGAGTGTGTTACAGATAACACTCAGTGGCTCTCCTGGCCCTACAGCAAATAAAATACTGGGTGTGAGTCCAAAAGCAGTGATTTCTCAAGCTGTTAGTCCTGTACATTCTCCAGGTTTAACATTTACACTGAGTCAGCACTGACAGTAGGGCCTGCTGCAAATAACAGTGTCTGTACAGAAAAACTCTGTCGATCTTTCAGATGCTCCCAACCATGCACAGGAGTCACAGCAGTGATAAAAATCGGTCCAGGACATTGATTCCTTCTGCTTTTGCTTTTACTCCTGTGATCTGAACTGCACTACATGCCATCTCATAGACAAAACAAATCCCTGTGTCTCCCATGCAGCCGTAATTGAATGATCACAGAAACTAAGCCACCTTCTCCTCTGTGTAAACTCGATGAGATTAATTTCAAGCGTACACTTTTCCCAGGTGCTGTCCAGCTCCCTGGGAAGGAATTACCATTGCAAACAACCTCGGCTTGTGCAGAAGAGAAACATTTGATTACAGATGGAATTTTCCACAAGAAGATTGGGATGAAGCCTGGAGGAAAGGAGTATGCCCAGGGTAAAATGCAATGAATTTGTATTTCTGTAACATGAATTCCTCTCTACAAAGATTTCTCATTTCTCGTTTCCTTCAAAAATCTCCGCCTGTCCCATTTAATGTGTGTCCACCTGCTCCACTCAAACCCAGCTGCCCAGGCAGATAATTGCTGCCATGAGTTGGATGGTGGCTTCCCATCATTCATCTGCTGCCAGCAATCCACTGCTGCAGGGATAGCTCTGACAATTGCAGTGAAACATGCGCAGTTTTGTGCTTTTTTGGGCCCTCCTTTCATAGCTGCGGAGTCTCTCGTTGCCACATTTTCGCCCCTAGCTCTGTGTTTGAGAGAAAAGTTGGCACCCAATAGTTATTCCTGGGAGGAAAACCACCCAAAATGTGAGATGCTAGAGCACATCCCAGAAAGGGCAGGAGTGAATCAGGACCTTGGGTACATTGCAGAGATGGGCCTTTCACACTGTTGTTTTCAGGACCAGGAGAGTCCTACGTGGTCATAACGTTATCTGTTCACTAGCCAGGACGGGGCTCCTGTCACTCAGTTGTGTATTTTTCTTTGCTGCTTCTTGTTCAAAACCTGTTCCTATCATGGGTGTTTGAGTTAAACCAGGTAGCCGCTCCAAGTTGCTTTCCACCCCAAAACTTTCACAGCTGCTTCATGCTCATGGCCCTGAGGGGTTTTAGGGCTCCTCAGTATCCTTCTTGCTGCATGCCCAGGGCTAGCTGGGAATCAGAATGAATCCTCAGATTGTGCAGGAGGCTGAAAAAGCGATGTGTCACACTAAGGTAGGTGGGGACATCTGCAGAAAATCTAAATATAGGTATAAAAATTGCATCTAGAAATGCATCTGCCAGGTATCTCTCATTTCTGTTCCACCTTTTACTTTTCCCACTGGAATGAGTCATGGCAGGAGGTACTGACTTCGTGCTATTGGAGTCGTTTCTGTGGTGACTGATTTGGATGTTGTTTTAGTAACTGTGACAATTGCAGTGTTGTTGCTGACACACTTTTGCCAATTAGCTCCAGGATGAATGAGTTAATTGGTGTTTGGGCTGGATGAGCTCCTACTTTCATCTTTGGTTAGATGCATAATATAAAAAAAAACCCAAAGAAAGCTACTAGTCATAATTGTACATTAACAGTCCTTCCTAAAGTACCTGTGGTCCTACTTTTTTGGTCTCAGCTATGAGCTCTGGCAGGTTTTACAGGTGAGGTCTAGCTGCAGAATGGGACTCTCATCTGGAAACCACAGGATGGCAGCTGCAAACCTCCTCTCACATCCAAGCCCCCACCTGCCTCCACGAGGTGATAAAGTTTGAGGGTATGGATCTTTGGAAGCACCCCAGATTCAGAGCACCCAGCACCTTCAGCAGCTTCAGGAGGCTTTAGAGGATTAGCGACAGCTATGTCACTTACCAGTACAAAAAGATAGAAGTTTAAATATCAATGCTCAACTGTGCATTTCTGCTGGCGTGGTCTTTGTACAGCAGCTTGTGCCACTGCATTCAGGCTTCAGACAATATTTGTAGCCTTCTGGGTGAAGACCTGCCCTAAAAATGCAGCGTGCTGTAAAGATGCACCCTCTTTCCTACACCAGAGGAAAACTCTGGCCAGCCAAAGGGAAAACACGCGATTGTCCCAGGGAACTTGAAGTTATCTTTTGGGCTTTCTGAAGATGTGCCAATGGCATTTTCTGTGCCTGAATCAGTGCTGCTGGGAAGAGATGTGCAAGATGCCAGGCCCTAGCTATTTGGGGTCTCTCTCTGGGACTTGCAAAGTGCAGCGAGACATCTGGGGACAGGGCCTTGTGTTCACTGCAAGCAGGGCGTCAGCCTGCACAGTCTGACTGGTCGGCAGAAGGAACTGTTTCTTGGTCATGAAGTCAGTGCAAACACCATTTTGCACCCCACACAATAAACACTTTCCCAGAGAACATGCAACCTATGCTATATGGAGAAGCTGGGAGTAAGGGATGGTGGGGTGGTGACAGAAAGAAGGAAAGGACTCACTTGTAGCCATGTAATGATTACTTTTAAATAAATAGATCTTTTGAAAATGTGATTAAGGAAATGAGGAAATAAAATAAAAATCTGCTAATTAAAAAAAGCAAACACGCTTGTAGTGATAGCATGTTGAGGCATAAACTCATTCAGTCCTAGCAGTTTTCTTTTAGTGATTTTGATGCTCAGTGTAATAACCACAGCTAACAAAAAAAAAATTAAGGGGGAAAAAAAAAAAATCACCCATTTTAATCAGCCCAGACTATCGCGCCTTGGGGTGCATTTCAATTGTCCCCCATGCACAGGATTCCTGAGGCAATTCTGCTGCTTAATAGCATGTTCCACAGCACGCTGTGAAATGATAATGCTAATTAACATGAAGATAGATTTAAACCTCTCCATCTAGGGCACTGCACCTTGAAATCAGGCAGCATTTATCATCAGCGTCAACCCTCGCTGCTCGCTCAGGGTTGCTAATGACTCGTGAAGCTGTCCCCATCCCATCTCCCCCACTGCCAACAGCTCTCCAGCACTCACCTGATGGTAAATCGCCTCCCAGTTCTCCCGCAGTGCTCCCCAGCTGCCCACGCTAGCTGCCTTCTTGTCCAAGTAGACTCTGATGTGCTCTTCTAGCTCCTGGTTGACCTGCTCAAGAGCTCGCACCTTCTCAATGTACTCCACCAAGCAGCCGTTTAAGCTCTCGTAGGAGAGACCCCTGCCCTTCTCCAGCCCCGGAGCCAGGGGCAAAGCAGCGGAGGAGCTGCGCAGACCCTGGAGGAAGACACTGCTGATGCCCAGGGCTCTGCGGGACACTCGGGTGCCCAAGCTGCTCACGCCGCCGGTGGGGACAGTGCCGACATAGACACCGGGGGGTCTTGACAGGCTCCCTCCACCCCCGACGCTGACCCGGCGGCCGGGTGGCCCCGAGCTCTCGGCCGTGGAGGAAGAGGGCTGCTGCCCCAAGAAGGACGACCGGCGCCTTGGCAAGGGCATGGCTGCTGCTCCAGCCTGCCGAGCACCGATGCTCAGCTCGGCCACCTTGCCCCGCACTGGCGGGAGGGATGTGCCGAGCCCAGCAGGTTGGGGCTCGCGTGAGGGTTTCGGCTTTGTGCGACAACTTTCTGGAAAGGGGGGCTTTGTGCTGCCTGGGAGCGCCCATCACATTGTCCAGGCGGCCGCTGGGTCAGCAATCCCATTTCAGGGGAAATCTCTCTGCTGCTGCTGCTGCAAATGTGGCAGATGAAAAGCACAATGGTGTTTACAGGGACAGCGGGACGGGGATTCAGTACAACGTACGTGTTAAAATACCAGCGGTGTTTTCTACACTGACACCCAGATGATTTTCTACCCCTATAGCAACAGGTATCTAGACATATATTACAAATGCATTGCCCAGTCACACCCATGCTTAATCTAAAGTTAACAAAACCCAAACTTTCAAGGAGCCAGCAGGGCTGTGGCCAAGTAGAGCTGTGTTGGCCTTTTGCTGCTGCAGAGCCTCGAATGCTCCCTCAGGCCTGCTGCAGCTTCTGGATTTCTCTGCGCTTCAGCTCCACCACCTGACTGAGGCATGTTTCCACAAACCCATCAGACTTTGTCTAGGGACAAGCACCCTCACGTCTACCCCTGCTTGGTCGGTTTAACGGTACACTGTCAACTGCATTTGATCCATTCAACAAGGGCCCATTCCACCTTGGATGCTTAACATGGTGACAAAAGGAGTCAAAAGAAAAGGGCTAAACTGGGCCAAGATTTACTGCAGGGAGAGGAGAGTTTTCCTCTGCTCTTCTCTTTATGTCACTGCTCTTTAGTGGCCGGTGATCAGGTTGGCTGTTTGTAGGGGCATAAGTTGGAGGTGTTCATGGCACAGTGGGGTCCTTCCCTATATGATGTTAAATACAGCTTTTTGTACCTACATGCAGGAATGCCTCGCAGCCAGGCTGTTCCAGTGTAGGATGACCATCTGTGTGTCTTTTCAGGCATGCCTGTAATGTGCTGATGTCGGGCATTCCCCTAATGCCATATTGGTTTGTACAGGGTGGCCATGAGTCTTTGGAGAGATGGAATACAATCAGAAATCCCTGTCTTCTGTGGGTGCCTAATCCTGGCTCGCCAGGTTAGTGGCTGGAGTTTGTTTTGCTTAAGTTTGAGAACTGCAAGACTGCCTCCAGTCAGGTCACCATTTCCCAGCTGTGTGAGGCCTGGGAATAGCAAAGCATCTCACGGCTTTGCAAATATTTTTGGCAGTTTTCTAGGCATTCTGCATTTAGATTACCAAGCAATCTGTGCTGGATAAATGAGAGCTCCTCCGGTATTTCTTACACAATGCTTTCAGTATATTTGCTCTATGTCAAATAAGGATAAAATAAATAAAATCTGCCTTGCAAAAATAATCCAGCATACAAAAAACAATGTAGAAATATGGGCTTTTTTGCAAAGAACTGAATTACTGAACTTAGTTTTCTGTCACCCTTCCTGTTGAAAGAGAAGATAAGGTCCTTGTGGGATTGCTTTCACTTTCGGCAAAACCCTCGGGAAGTTTTTACTCTATAATCAACCAGTGATTTCCAGGAGGCTGTTCAGTATTTGATCCTGAGCATCACAGATATCATATCATATCACTTAGCAGTTTTCCCACAATGAAAAGCTGTGTTCCCTAAGTGCCCACCCATGTCCACACACAGCCACATCTTCCTGCCCACTCCGGTCACCTCTCAGGGAAGCGGTGCATTATCCTCTGATGCTGAGCAGAAAATCAAATATCTAGGAAAGCCCCTATAACATTACAACTTTCTAATTTTAGGAAACCTGTGGCTCATATTCAGATATGTGCCTCAGCACAGTAGAAGTGCACCTGTGGATCAGGGAGAAAGGAGGGGTGACACTGCCTCTGTGAATCCCTGGTCCCAGGGTGAGCCACATCTTGGTCTGATTCAAGCCATCATTTATTAAGTTGTCAAGTCGCTTTAACTAACCGCAGCCACTGGGACACTGCTGGCACATGGGAACAGTTGGACCAGATGTGCCTCTGCTCCAATTCCCTTTTCTGGTACCAGTCATGGCTCACCTGGAAGAAGAACCATGGTTAGTGATGCTACACTAACCCTGCCCCGGCTGAGCTTCTCTTTCACACAGCCAAGCGAAAACACCAAAGCAGCCAGTGGCAGGCAGCTGGAGCAGGGGATAGACTCCTTGTGAAGGAAGGAGTGACAGTAGAAAATAATCTACAAGGACTGATGGGCAGAGGTGGGGAGAGGACAGCTGGGACCTCAAAGGATGGAGGCCATTTCACTTGCTGAACAATACAAAAAAAGGCAGTTTGAGAAGACAAACTGAAAATTGGTCCCACGGTAACAGTTCTAGGTTACTCAGAGAGAAAGAATAATTTTAGGCAAAGTCATTCCACGTTCCATGTTAGCCTTACCTTATAACAACCAATTTTTAATCCATCATTTAAGCTTCATTCACCCCTACTATTCCCTGAACAGTATTACAGCCCAAAAGTGAGCACTTAGCTGGGTAGGATGGAAGTGCTCAGAAACACAGTGGGTTTGTTCCTAAGGGGGGGAAGAAAAGTGACAGAACAGAGAGGGCAAAAATGAGGAAACTCCATTCAACATCACTAGCAGTCTAAGCATGCAAGATAAATAGAACAGCAGGGAAGTAGAAGTGTGGTCACAGCCACAGCATTCAGTTGGTGGGAGTCCCTAGTTAACAGATTTCAAGATTTCTGATAAATTCCAAGGAGCTTTCTGTTCCTTTGAAGGGAACATGCTATTCACCTTCTTTTGAGGCTGTTTGCTCTGCAGGAAATAATCCAGCACTCACTCGTCCAGAGTAGAGCCACTCTGAGTCCAATGTGTAGTGGGGCTGGGACATTTATGCAGGAAAAGAAGTAATTGCTCATGTAAAACAGTTTTAGAGCTCAAACTGAAACTTGTCTCTCCTGTTTATGAGCCTGAAGAAGATAATATAAAAAAGTCATGGGGCAACATTACTACCCCAATGAATTTGCCCATGTCTTGCATGACCCTGAGTCCCATGGGTGCACCAGGTGTGTTTATCACCCCGCTGTAGCCCAGCTCTCCTTTGTGCCAAGCTGGAAGGCCCCGGCTGGTTTCTACTGGAAGGTTAACCCTGAAGGGCTAATCCCAGCTGATGCTCAGGCAGTTCTGGAGTCATGCAGAGGCTGTAAGACTCACCATATGGGCTACTCCTGGCAACCAAACTTGGCCGGCTAAAAGAAAGGCGTGCCTGAAGTAATTTCAAAGGAGGAGAAGGGGAAGTCATTGAGCAGGAATGATCGTGGCCAGGCTGAGTGATGTCATGTAGGATTCAGGATGCTCTACCCATCATGTGCTGCCTGCACCAAACCCAGTAGTCTTCTGGACCAAATATATTCTCGGGAGATTGTAAATGACAGTGAAGAAATCAGTCCATCTGACAGGTGTTTTGCTTAGAAATACCTTTATTTTATAAAGCCACAGTTTGTTCTGTAAAGTTTTACCACACTTATAAAAAAGGGGCTAACAATTCTGAGGGAGAAAAGAAAAGCTGAAAACATTTCTTATAATTCAGGGTTACACAAAGATTATATTTATAATATATATATTTATTTATAATTTGGAGACAGTAGAGATGAAGCTGCAATACACGGGCAGCTGTGGGGTCATATTTCAGAGACTTGCTCATGTCCTACAAATAGCGTTTCTTGGCAGAAGGGGTTGACGAGGACCATCCCGCTGTCACGGTAATCGCCGTTGGCGGGGGAGCGTGGCTCTGAGAGGTGGTCCTAGGAGAAAGACAGAGAAGCAGGGTGAGCACTTCACACCCCTCACCATCTGCTCCGCTGCCCTGTGCAAATGTTGGTTTTATTGCTTCTCCTAATCCTCTAAAAGTGCTTGAATTTGTGGGGCTCCGGTTCCTGGAAAGCTATGTTTGGTGAGTCAGTTTTACCCTTCTTCAGGCAGAAGGAGCTGTGAGTGAGCTCACTTCTTTCTTAGTCTGGGGACCCAGAGGTCAGGTGCACCAAACTTCTGGTCCAGAATTTGAGCTTTTGTGTTTTGGGTTTGGTGGGGTTTTTTGTTGTGGTTGGTTTGGGTGGTTGGTTTTGTTTTTGTTTTCTTTCATGATGCACTGCTACAGTTTCCTGTCTCTCAGCTGGGCTTGGCTCCTCAAAAGATGCATTTTCAGCTTCTTTTCAAGGTCAGAAAACCACACATATGGTTTCAAGCTACTCAGGTATGCTCTAGCTCAGTCATTTTCTGATCAGGTTTAAATGACTGAGATGGCAACTTTTGGAGACCACCCTCAATATGAACAGACCCATCATTTGATTCTTGGAAAGTCTACACCAGGGCCTGACTTAGTTTGAGCAACATGATTACCTAAAATGGGGTTCATAAAGCAACTGTGTCCTTGTCCAACCACACCTCAGAGGTTCCTTTCTAAATACTTTTACAATTTTTTGTAATAAGTTAGCCATCTGATCAGTAAATCACTTGCATAAACCCGAACTCCCCACTCTTTCTAGGTTTTAAATAACTTTGATCTAAGTTAAATTATTCTTCTCTATCTCTGAGGCCAGAGAATATGTGTCTATCAGTAGGATCATACGAATCCCACTGATCTGGTAAAATCCCTTAAGCCCAACTAGTGTACACCATCACTGCATACTCTCATATGTTTTGATTGCTTATATACTGGGAACACTCACCCCCCTGAACTGGTATTTGAGAAGGTGTAGGCAGCTCCTATGACATAGTTGCATGAAATTTCTTGGCATTGTAACTCCCACTACCTGCCCTTGCCTGATGCTGTGTGTGACACGTACAACAGAGAGATAAGAAGGACTGACTGGCAGTAACCAGCCAGCCCAAAGAGCTCTCCAAAGTAGCCATGGCTTGGCTGCGCATTGACTGTAGGCTCAGAAGGAAGAGAAACCCAAGAACAAATTCACCTGCAGGTGGCTAACTCCTGTGGTCCCCCAGCAATATGGAACCTACCTGCAGTGGCTGGGAATAAAATGACAGTTTGGATTTGCTGGCATATTTATCCCATTTTATAGACATGCAGGGGTGAGTCCTCAAAAAACTGTTTCCCTGAATATGCATAAGGATTTCAAGGCTTTATTAATCTGGCTCCCTCTCCCCTTCTCCCAGCACAGCTTCAGGTACAGTTTTCAGACACTAGTACTGCAGGTGAGGTACCTCTGAAGTCTCCAGGGACTGGATCTCTCTCGGCAACTCTACAGCATGCCTGTTGAAGTAGTCCATGGTAATAGCGTTATTCCAATAGCTCAGGTTGTTTTCTGGGTTAGATGTCTTTTTCTTCCTCCTCATGCAGCAGACTGTCAGCAGAACTGCTGTTGATAGAAACATGTAAAAAAAATGGTTATTTCCTTTCAATAAGGACTCATCAGTACCATGGATTCAATTTTTTTGTTGCTTAAGGAGTGGGATGGCAACCTTCATTCATACAGTTCACTCTCAGTCAGGTGGAGCTCTCTCCCAACAAACCCCACACAATTTCGTCAGAATCTGGGCCAAGCAGATGAGGCTTTGGGCTTGGCAGAAGATACAGATTTAACTTTTTTTTTGATGTGAGATTATAATTTTCATGCTGTGGCTGCCTGGCTAATGAAAAGCTTTGGTGCTCTAAGTGCTGGTATTTTAATACCTAAGCAGGGATTTATGGACCCTCTAGGCCAGTGGGCACTCCCTGGAGACTGACAAGTAGGCCTCTGTGCAGATCTCCAGTGTGTTCACTGCAGCGATGAGCACATTAGTGAACAGGCAGTGAGAAACACCCATCCTAGGCTCAAATACCAACTCCATAAACACACAGAGTTGCATGTCTTCAATAGCAAACGCTTCTGCCCTGCAGTGCCACTGATCCCTGTCCCTGTCACCTAACACTCATAATTTGGATTCCGAGTACTTTGTGACCATGTTCCAAAACATCAGCAACCTGAAAGGGGAAGAGATGGGTTCTCGAGCAGGATAAGGCAGTGGTGAGGTGGCATGGAGATCCCCTCCGGCACCTGCCTCCTGTAGCTTGAGCTTCCAGGGTAGTGTTAACCCCAGATCTGGGCTTTTTCTGCCTGTCACCAGTAGCTGTATCAGGATCAGGGATCCACTGATAAGTGTGATCCATTCCCACCCTTGCCTGGCATTGGTGGTTTCTGAGCTTGGCCTTTTTTCTTACTTGTGGAGCACACTTAAGCTTCTGCAATCTGAAATATTACAGATTGAAGTAGAGCAGTTAGGCAAGACAAAGTGACCAACAAGTGAAACCTGTTGGTATAATGGTCTGTCAGGTCTCAAGGCCATAGCCACCCCCCGACCATAGAGATGCCAGGATAACGCAGGGTGAACACAAAGCAGGCTGAGTGCTATTTTTTGGAATTGCTTTTGGTTTGGTCTTCTCTGTTGCAGCTCGGATGGGTAATCTTGCCAGGGAAAGCCACTGTAATGAGCTTACCAGTACTTGCGTAGGCAGAGGCATTGTACAAGTTTTCGTTTGGAGGAGTAAAGTGCAAGCTCTATGTGTTCACCTTACACCTGTGGAATTAACCCACCAGTTGTGCTTGTCATCTACCTGATTTATGCAGACAGACAGGTAGCTGGACATGTACTTACTTTGATTTGTACCTGTGAAATAGGGAATGCCCTTCTGTAAATTCACTCTGTTATTTTTAAACTCCTCATGGTAGAAAAGGGAAAATATTAATGAAGCATAAAAACATATTCTTTTCTCAGCCAAAATTATTTATTAGAATTACAGCCCAGAGGAAAGAAAAGACTGTGGAGAGGTGAAAGCTGCTTTGTATGTTTTGACAAACATTGCAGCTATCCGGTGCTGTGGGTCTAATTTCTCATCCCATCTACTCAGAAAAAATGGTAATATGGAAGTGCAAGGTTAGAGCTCTGTTTAAAACAAAAAGAATAAGATACTAAGAAAAAAGTAACAGGTTTGAGCTCAGGCAGTTCATGTCTCACTCAAAGGGAAAGGTGAGCTTAGGCTGTAAATCTTCTCCTGAAACTGATGGGAAAATCTCCTGCACTGTTCCTCCATGTGTCAGAAAAGCAGGTCATCGCCGAAGTTCCTATTATCTTTGACTCATATTGCTTCAGTCTATCACCAATAATCGATTTGCTGGTGGTCTGACAGTGTGACTCCTGCTGCTGCACCTGTGGGCAGGCACCTCAGGGGGCCCCCAGAACACTGGCTCTCCCTGCCTGAGGAAATGCCCATCCTCAGGGTTGCAGCTTTGCTCCCGACCTTGCCTCTACCCTCTCCATGTTCCAGCCCAGCCTGCAGGCTTGGTAAGATTAGAAAGTGAAGCAGGAGCTACAATTAGTCCTCCCCACTGCCAACAGGCCTTGGAGCTTTACGGTACTCCAGCAACAAGTGCTCCTGAAGGCACAGGGTGTTTCTGAAGGTGCCTGAGAATACAAGAGCACCAGTGAAGCCAGCTCTATCACTGGGCAAATATTTTGAAAGCCCTAGGTTTTACAGCTTATAAAATGTTGTGTCTGCTGACAGAGAAGTACTGGATTTAGGTTTTAGGGGCTGGAAAAGTGGTGACATTTAATGGAGAGAGTGCCCTGCTTCTTCCAGTGGGAAATGGCCTTGCCATATGCAGATGTGGTTGCTATAGAGCAATGAAGCTCTTGGCCTCTGACCTTGGTGTATACATGAGCAAATGGATGGAAGACCGTGGAAAATGGGTTCCTGGGCTTCCTTGAGTGTAACATATTTTAGCACAAGTCTGTTGGCCCAAGGTGCCTCAATTCAAAGGAGATGAGACATGATTTAAGAGGGAGAGAGGAGACAGCAGGACTGGAATGGGGCTATTCTCTCTTCATCTCATCTTAACTACCCTTTTGGGTCTTATTTTAGTGAAATCAATGTAGCTAACATAGAGGCACTCACTTCCAGGACAATACCAGGAGACTCACCTGTTAATGTAGCTATAAGCTCTATTTAAGGTGCCGCGCATCTCAGGAGAATACCCCGCTTCATTTAAGGACATGGCATGACAGAACATACATCCCATTCCCACAAAATCTGTTTCAGAACTTGAGTTCCATTGTGGGAACACATTTGCATTCCCCTCGTCTAAATACATTCATCTTTATCCACCACTTCTTCAATCTTCTTTTGCCTTTTTTCTTCCATTATGCTATCAGAAATGCCCCCATATATGTGGGCTTCAGCCTCTTCTTGTGTCTAAGTGATGACACAAGTGGAGTTATGTTGTATTTCTCATCTTTTAAATCATTCACGTCTTGTTTCTGATCTTCCACTCTTTTTTAAAAGACATAAACCATCAGGATTATACACCCTCATAAATGCAGTGTAATGAGATCATACCAACTCCCTACAGTTTCCTGATAGTCTGCTGTCTTTCCTTTCAACTCACTTAAATATTTTACCTCTCTGCTATAGCTGCATGCCCCCTTCCCCAGCCTCAAGCTCCGACATAAAAAAAAGATGTTAACAGCTCTGAACATTGCAAGCACTTAAAAAACAGGAGATACCCAAATTGAAGGATGTTAATTTACTTCTTATGCCTGCAGGTCACAACATAAACTAAGTTTCTACAGAACCCTTGCCAAAGTAATAAAAATAGTGTGGTTTGGTTTTTTGTTTGTTTGGTTTTATTTATTTTTTTGTTTGTTTGTTTGTTGTTTTTTTTTCCCTGCATTTCCTTCTATGTCCCTTATTTGTTGTGGCTGTCTAGAGTAGCACAGCTTTAGATGTGACACAGGTATCACAAAAGGTTTGGTTACTGCCCATGGCTGCTCACATCTGGAGCCAGGAGACTCTTCTCCAGCTGAGCCTGAGCTCACACCTGGGGATTAGACTCTGGGCTCAGGATCTCTCTTGCTTCAGATCAGGAAACAAATGTACGTAGGTTTTGCCATGGAGAAAGTGGGTGAGCTAATTTTGGAAAGCTTCCCAGTGCACAGAATGTGAGCTAAGTGGGGTTAGGTCCAAGGCAATTCTTCATATATTCTTTGAGATCTGCTGACGCCTGCGTTCAGAGGCTCAGCCTTCCTCTTGCATTTTCCCGTGTCAGCAGAACTGACTGAATGAATTCACTTCTATGCATCTGATTTGCAAGTTTCTGTTCTTCCATGTTTTATTGTGTCACTCTGTAATTACAGAGACACAAGTGCTGGAAGCCCAAGGTCTGGGATGGTGGCTTTTAAACCAAGTTCATATTGTGTCGTGTTCTGCATTGCAGAGACAGGCACCCACACACATACAAATGCACATGCACAGAAATGTTCAAGGCTGCCTGAAGGACACTGCAAAAACAACCCGAACTGTGACACGCAGAAAATACTGCTATCAGTGTTGTATATAACTTTGCTTTTCTGGGAACACAATGATACAGAATTTTTGCAGCCATCTAATGGCATTAGCAGCATTACCCCTGGTATTTATACCACAAAAGAGAGGTACCAAAGGTGAAATGATATCCCCAGGTTCATGCAGCAGATGTGGCTCGCACATTCCTATTCAAAGCATTGCTTTTCTGGATGGATTGTAAGGGACTGCAGCGGGACTAGGAAACCTGTGCATCCTTATAGAAATAGGTACTTTAAGGACGGGGAGGCCAAACCCCATCTCTTATTTCAGCAGGCAAGCCCCAGAGGCCCAGCTATTCAGGACAGAGCTGTAGCCACTGAGCTGGGCCGCCAGCACGGCCAGTGGGACCTGCCAGCTCTTGGTGGGTCGCAGATGCCAGGGCACAGCAATGCTGAACAAACCCTTTGTTGCTTCCTGCTCTTAGGTGCCAATCTCCATGGCAGGAACAGGCCAGTGAGGAGCCCTGGTGGAGTCTTTCCTCTGTGAGAAGTGCAGCATCCCAGGCACTTCTTCCAGTGGGGGACAAGGAGCCAAGGGCTCCTGTGGTCACCTTCTAGTGAGTCACATCTTCTGCAATGGAAGTGAAAACATCCACAGGTTTTCTTTCAACAGCTGCTTGTCAACAAAAGGTGTGACAGCTAGCAGTGCTGAGGAGAGGGATAGACATGTCTCTGGTGTGTTTTTCCTTCCAAGGAATTCGGGCAGCACAAGCTGTGCCCAGAAGCCCCCCAGAAGGAAAGCTTCTCCAGCGTCCTTACCACCCCTCATGCAGGGGAGGGATTCTGGGGGCAGGCACGAGGGCTCCTGGCAGAGGAGATGGGTGCTGGTCCCTGTGCAGCCCTGCGAGGGCTCAGGAAACAGCCCTGGCTTGGAGGTCAGTGAGCTCCCTCCTCATTAGCGGGAGGAGGGAGCGGCGTTCATTAGATTCCTGCAGCTCTGCAGCCGCGCACAGACTCCGGCTGCCTCTCCTCACTCCTTCCACTTCTTCCCAGAGTTTGTGGCTAACTTCCTTGCCCTGAAGCTGCCTCTGCCCCCGGTTCAGGGCCTCCCCCTTTCTGCGCAGGTGTCTCGGCAGCAGCTCAAGGCTCTCTCACCGGCGGGTCTGGCCAGCAACCCTAAAGTGNCCGCCGCCCTAACGTGCCAGCAGGAGCACAGAGCTGCCAGCCAGCAGCAGTAACCTCCCACGACAGCAGGCTCCAGTGACTGTTTCCATGGCTTGTTCCCTCCTGAGGCAGCTCTGATATTTAAGAGCATGGGACTGCATCTTGCTATCTGACGCACCTCCACCTTTCATCATCCCAAGGCAGGAGCAGGACAGTGTTTTCTCAGTCCGTGTCCACAATAGCTGAGAGCCTCTCACGGAAAATATTTTCACCCCTTGAAGATGAAATGAAATCCAAATGGGTGTACTCTCGGTCTGGCTCTTAGTGCCAACCCGCTCTACACCAGAAGTGATGCAAATGCCAGCACGGAGCCTTCTGTTCTCAGCTGCAGGCACCTGTGCCCGGGAGGTGGCGACAGTCACCTTCACACACCCCACACTGCACACGGTACACCCCATACCGCACACCCTACACTGCACACCCGTGCCTGAAGATAGCCAGATGTCTGAGGGTCAGGAATAAAGTGTCCCCACAGCGCGCAGCCCTCTGGGGGGAGCCATGACCCATAGACGTGCATCTGGGTAAAAGTGTTGGTTGATAAAACTTCCTGTTCTCCTCCTGTAGGAATACCCTCTGCCCGTACAACAGCACTGATCCAGGCACAGTTCAAACAGGGTAACTTTGAGATGAAAGCAACTCCCCAGGCACTTCACCTGTCTCCAAAAAAATCCCCCTTAGAAGCATGCCTACCATTCATTTCAACTCAGAAATATGTCTAAGGACTCCCAGGTTTTAAAAGGGGAGTCCCACTGAAGACCATCTTCAGAAATTTGTCCCTGAAAGCGGGACTTAAGTATTCGAATCATTTAATCACTTGGTTGTATTGAGACAGTACAAATCGCTCTCAAAATCACATTTGCCTTTTTTAAAAATTGTAGCTAACAACCACAGGAGAGAGAAGGCACCGTCACACTGTGAAATGTCTGGGATGGAAGGGACCTCTAGAGGCCATCTGGTCCAACCCCCCTGCTGAGAGCAGGGACATCCTCAACTAGAGCAGGTTGCTCAGAGCTCTGTCAAGCACCAACTTGAATCTCCTCAGC